>JACCGJ010011986.1:0-28007 GCA_013407085.1 Atriophallophorus winterbourni
AACCGTTGATGGCTTGGAGGCTGCTCGCGAATTATCCGGATGAGTTACCGCCAGATTTCTTGGTATTACGCTGCGCTGCTGTCGAAGAAGCGGTGGTTCACCCATGTCGCTTCATATTTTTTGAAAAATTGTTTAACCTTAACCCTATTATTTATTCACTTTGACACATGTAAGCCACAATGCCAACCGACATTGACCGTGTTCACTTGTATCAGATTGATGCGAACACACACCCTATTACGAAAATCGACTACTAATACTTGGCACACCTTAGACTCGAATATAGGCTGCTTAGTGGTAAGTTAAAAAGAGGTGGTCAGTGGAGTGTTACTCACACTTGGTCTGACGAAGCTTCTGTGTCAGAAGCGAAACGTTACGAAAAAACTACTCTACCTGACTGCACTCTGATTTCGTTCCATTATGAATGCACGATCAATTAAAAACGTAATCCAGTTCAATTCTGTCTCATTGGGTTCCGTACGGTAATCTTAATTTCAAAAGTAAGAATAATATCATGATTTTACCGAATTTGGTTGAACTCACAATGGGCTCAGACGTCGCAATCTCGTTCTATACGAAATATTACAAATGCCTATTGAGAACTTTGTCGCCCTAGATGAAAATTGATTAACGAGAGGTGCTTACTTTATGAAGTGCAGTCATCTACAGAATACTACATCGTTGGACGAAAGTACATGTTCATTATCCTCGGTAATATGACTAAAAAAATATTGAAAATTTTATTCGTCAGACCAGCTATTAATGTCATCTAATGCAGCTGAGAGTGCATTGGGAAAAGCTGTTTCTAGGTACAGCACATCCAAAGAATATATTAACTGCGTAGTTAGGTCTAAAATTTGAGGATCCGTATGGAAGAGTAGATAATTATTTTGAAAAAAACAAACCATGAATGACTCCTCAAACTTTCACGAGCAAGGGAGTCCGTTGTCCGTTGAATCTAACGTATTAACGTCTATCTCTAAAGTAACCACATATCCAGTTGATTTTAACTTTCCTGTTTAGTAGTTCCACGAGTGATTAACGATCTACGGAGCTAAACGCATGTGTGTACTCGACGAAACATACTTTGACACCTAATGACCTGTTTCACGGTCGTTGTCAGTCATCAGGTATGCATTTCCAAGACCCCACATGTAAGCTAAATTCTAATTTGCAAATGAGGGTTTATCCTCGAATTCGCAAATAATTGGGTTTATTACAAATTCAGATCAACAATCAAATGTTAGGTTATGGATTCGCATACCTGATGAGCGGCAACATCCGCGAAACGGTGGTGTGCTTCCGTCCTGCTTTTCGAACGTCATGTACTACTTGATAATAAAAATATGGCTTCAAACAAAAAATCTAATGACTTATTCGATATTAAATTGTCGTGCTGTTGTAAAACTCTGTGAATTAGGATCACAACGCCGTCTATTTTAGAAAACTGCTTTAGATAAGATGATTGTTTATTGTACTAATACGATCATGAACTATGCTCTCCAACAACATGGAATGCACATATATTTGTAGGCCTCCTTCGTTCGAAGTCGACCATGGATATACATCACAATCGAACGATTTTTTCATGTTCCACAGCTTTTCGAATGACTAAACAGTCCGATTCGGGAGAAACAATCTCTCCCGCAGCGCTGGCAATGATAGTCAGAACTAGGTTGTAGGGCGTCAGTTACACGCCGGCGGCGTGATCTGTGTTCAGCAGCCCAGAGCTGTATCTGCTTCTCTCCAGCTTGCAGACGACGCTTTACACAATACCTGAAATGTGAGCTTTCATATCTCTTTTTCAAACATCTTTGCACCGCAAGTCCGTTCTGCCCGATGGTCGACTTCCTGATTGTAACTCACCATAGGGTAGATCTTTCAGAATACGACCATTTTCCATTCTGTAGCCGCAGCCAATCCACCGCAGGCGGCGCTGTCGTAGTAAGTTGAATATGCTCTACATATATTTAAATGCACCATATACTGTGCTCTACGTCCGCCCAAATATGATTGCATCTCATATGATCGATTCAGACGTTCATTATTAACGAGGCGCCAATTTTCAGCTATCTTCATCACGAATAAGTTTTTTAACATTGATGAAACCCGATTCTAAAGTATGAAATTTATCGTCACGAAAAACGAACAATCTTACCGCCAAATCTTGATTCAACCGTGCACGACCATGTCAAAATAAATTAACGATACCTTCAGCGTTTCACACTCGATTCCGGTCACTGCGTGACTGATTCTTTAGCCCGAGTAAGTGCAGCGAACAATCTATTTTCTCCGCCCGAGTTTAATCAACTCACAGGCGACTGATGACAAAAAACGCTCATCGGTTACCGGGAAGAAATCCAGACCGATTCGGCTTGTTCTTAGGACACTCTTAGCCAGGACATTTTCGCAATTAATCCCCTTGAGGTATTACGGTGGCTTAACTATTAGTTCTTTGTTGGTTATGTGGTTTCGTTTTCCGTAATCACATATGGTGAGCGGGTCTAAGGTAACACGATCAATCCATCTATCTATATAAACTTCTATCGATCATTTTGAACTTTTTTTTAAATTATTTTGTCTCAAAACATTCCGAAATGTTATTATGCAGTGCATCAAATTTTCTCACTTGCGGTGCACAGATTCGATTGAGTGAATGGTATTCGGTTTATGGGCGAATCGATTCTCGAATCAATAAATTCAACATGGCGGTTCGATTTACACGCGGTTTGTGAGTGAAAAATAATTCTAGATAAAAGTGTCCCATGAATCTAAACAGTAATACATTGAAAGTCAACTGAGACTATCTACTTGCTTAACTAAATAATGCGTGTATGAAAAAATATCCGTATGTGCAGGTTTTTATATTACACAACTCGCAGCATTTTTGTTTAAAGTCAGATTTTATTAATAAGTAGTATATGACGTTGGAAAAGCAGGACGGAAGCGCTTGACCGGCTTTGTGTTTATTGCCGGTAATCAGATATGTGTACCCGTCCTGCATTTCCAGTGTCATATACTACTTATACTACTTAAAATTAACCATTCCACGGTTATTGGAATATTGTAACTTATTTCAAGTAGTTTACGGTGCTGTTTTACACTGATTATGGGACTTAGCTGGATGAGAGGCTGGTGAGAGGCCAGACAAACACAGTCTCCTTGTTCCTCGTGGACATTGTATACCAGGAGAGGCGTACGAATCCGCAAGGATCACCGGCTCGACTGGTTTGGGATGATGTCGGGAGTCCCTGCTTGGTCTCTACCTCGCGAATGGCTTGTGAACTGTACCTACAGTATCCGGCCCCAATAGGTGCGATCCTTAATCTCGCTCCGCTGCCTTGCGGGTTAGGCTTTCGGGCCAAAGGCTTGAGGTGGGAGTCCTCAAGATCAACTCCTCTACTTCGGCCTGGGTAACCGGGTAGTATCACGCCCACACCCAAACAATGACGATAACAGCACTAGAAATTCTACCTCTATCTCCTCTATTGCTTCTATTGCTTCTATTGCATCTTCTCCACATGTTACCATCCCCGATTCGCTCTCTCTACCTGATGTACGACTCATGCCGTCTAGACAGCCGTCGATTGCTGCAACTCTTCTACCCCGCGGGTTTCATTTAGGTTAGCTTCGTTTAACGTTCGGACCTTGCTACAACCGGGACAACAGGCCGGCCTTGCACGAACGCTTGAGACGTTAGGCATTGATATCTGCTGCTTGTCGGAAACCCGTCTCCGTGACACAGGCGAAGTCTGTCAGTTGGTCTCACCAGCTGACCCAGACAGCAGATTCTACCTGCGCCTTTCTAGTGACCCGGATGCTTACTCTGCCGGATTGACTGGCGTCGGTATCGCGCTCAGCTTCCGTGCTGAGCAATCACTCTTAGAGTGGATTCCCGTTGACAGCAGACTGTGCGGTGCACGATTTCGTGGCCATTGTCGGGTGAACAGGCGGTGCGAAACGCGGAGGGATTTGTTTGTGATTTCTGCCTACGCTCCAACGGACTGTAGTGCGGATCTCAGTAAGGACAACGTCTATGAGAAGTTGCATAGTTTGTTTCGTAAGGCACGCAGGACAGATGTCGTAATCATGGCAGGAGATCTCAACGCTAGCGTTGGTCGCCTGTCTGAATGCGAGCGCCACCTTGGAGGTCAGTATGGGCTGGATGGCGGGCGTTCAGATAACGGAGAACGATTGCTCACATTCTGTGGCGATCACTGCCTCTATCTCTCCAGTACGACATTTCGGCGTTCCCAGCGTCGAATGGCCACATGGCGCTCACCATCACAGCACGTCTGGTCTCAAATTGACCACATTGCTATTAGCTACAGGTGGCGTGGTAGCATCAAGGATTGCCGTTCATACTGGACCACCAGTGTGGACCCGGACCACGCGCTAGTCTGTGCGACAGTCAACTTCCAATTTTGGGGTAAGGCACGTGCAAGACGAACTCATGTAGACACCGCCTCTTTGATGCTCCCCGCTGTCAGAACCAAGTTCCATCACGCATTGACCAGGGAGCTCGCAGAAGCACCCCCGTCTGATGTGGAGCAGCACTGGAACTTCGTTCGGACAGCACTGTCCTGCGCTACTTCTGAAAGCTGTCAACCCATCCGCGCTTTGCCACGCTCTTGGATCTCGGCCCAGTCACTTGCTTTAATCGATCACCGTCGAACTTTACCCACCGGCACTGAACACAACCGTGCTCGGAGAGAATTCAATACCCGCTTAAAGGCCAGCTTAAGAAATGACCGCGAGTTCTGGTGGACGCAACGTGCTTGTGAGATGGAGGTTGCAGCCGCATCGGGCAATACTCGCAAATTGTTTCAGTTAATTAGAGCTACTGGTTCGAAATTGAATACAGTGAGCGAGACTATTTGCAAAACCGACGGCTCGCCGATCACCAATCTTAGTAGACACTTGGAACGATGGGCTGAGCACTTTAGTACTCAGTTCAGCCAGCCACCTCCTCCGACCTCGCCGCCTGAGACACCGACTTGCACGCCCTGGCCCGTTTCCTTAGTCGCTCCTGAAGGTGAGAGAGGTAATTCGAGCACGGAAGCGCCACAAGTCACCTGGTCCTGACAAACTCCACCCGATTTTGTTTAAGGAAGGAGATGATCTTGTGGCAGCGAAGTTACGTGATTTGTTTACCAAAGTATGGGCTGAGGAGCGGGTCCTGACGTCATGGGGTAAATCGACGGTTATCCCAATCTTTAAGAAGGGCCCACGGAATCTGTGTTTTATTCATCGTGGGATATCCCTGACTCCTGTCGCGTCTAAACTTCTGGTTTCCATCCTCCTTTGTCGGCTATCGCCCATTCAAGAGTTACGTTGCCGTGAGGAACAGGCTGGATTCCGCCCGGGGCGAGGATGCGTGGATCAAGTTTCTGTCCTGCGACAGTTATTAGAGCACAGACACCTGTACCGGCGACCAACCATCTTAGCTTTTCTGGACATCCGGGCCGCGTTCGACTCGGTGAACAGAACTACTCTTTGGAACTGCTTGCTTAGGAGTGGGATCCCTCCTACGTATGTCGCCATCTTGAAGAAGCTCTATTCCCATTCTTCAGGGAGGGTCAGGGTTTACGGCAGCCTATCGCCGGCGTTCCCCACAACCAGTGGCGTGCGCTAGGGCTGTCTGCTGTCCCCATTCTTGTTCAACTTTGCGATCGAGGATGTCCTCCAGAATGCTCTCCGTAGCTTCGCTGAGGGTGGGATTGAGCTACTTCCAGGTAACCGTGTCACTGACCTTGATTATGCCGATGACATTGCTTTGCTTGGTGATGATCCGGTGTTCCTACAGAATGCCCTGAACCAGCTAGCATTGGGGGCGTCTAGGTACGGTTTGCACTTAGCTCCAACTAAGTGTAAGGTTCTTCTTCAAGATTAGGAGGGGTTGCAGCCCACTCTGACGGTCGATGACCTCAGTCTGTACAGTGTGGAACAGTTCACCTATCTTGGTAGTTGCATCACGGCGGGAGGAGGGCTAGAAAGTGAGATCGGCTCTCGCATGGCGAGAGCTCGCTTCGCGTTCACCAGTCTAGGTCATCTCTGGAAGCGGTCTGACGTGAGTTTGAGACTCAAGGGGAGAGTTTACCTGGCCTCAGTCGGTCGGTCTTGCTTTACGAGTGCGAGAGCTGGGCAATACGCGTAGAGGAGCTCCGGCGCTTGGAGGTGTTTGAACACCGATGTTTACGGAGGCTTGCACGAGTGTGGTGGCAACACCGCACTAGCAACGTTGAAGTGAGGCACCGTGTTCTAAGTGTGGACAGCCTGATGCTACGAGACCTAATCGACCGTTCCCGTCTCCGCTGGCTAGGGCATGTCTTGAGAATGAAGCCTGAGCGCCTACCCTTCCGCGCGCTGCGTGTGTCGGTTGGCCCAGGCTGGCGGCGGTGTTCAGGTGGACAACCGCTGACCTGGAAGAAGGCCTTAAAACGCTTGACTTCGGGTTTAGCTCGGGTCGGACGAACGCGGCTTCCTGGGTGGGGTCCAAGGGATAGTGAGTGTCTGTGGCTTGACACGCTGTCGACGATGGCTGAGAACCGGCAACAGTGGAGAGAGTGCATTCTATTTTGTGTTCCCCCCTCAAATTTGTAAAAAAATCAAAAAATCGACGTGGAACAATGGACAAAAAAATTTCCCCTCATATTGTACCTTTTTTCTTTCTTTTTTCTCGTGCATTGCCGGGTGGCACTTTCCACTTTTGAATGATGTGTGAGATATATATATATATATATATATATAATATATATATCTATAATATATAATATATATAATATATATACTTAAGATATATATATATCTATATAAACTTAGCTGGATGAAACCTAAATTTCAATTCGCAAGTAAGTATTTATCCTCGTATTTCCCAACTGGGAACTTACAAGTCATTATTGATGAAGATGTGAATAAACAACCCGAACAAAATATCTCTACCAGATGACTAGAAATAGACAGAGACCAGTTGTGATGCGTGTGTGTGTGTGTGATGGAAATGTATGCAAATACTGATTTTTTGTATATGATCATGAGTCTAAACTTTATCGGCATGTGGTTGAACAGATGGATCATATCATACCCGTTTGCGTAAATTTAAGACACGTGTTGCTTTTTTAAAGGCAGTGTTAGTTTGAAGTGAGGTTTTTAAACTGGAGCATATCCAGACACCCAAATCTTTTTCTTCACTGCAATTTTCAAGGACATGTGAACCTATATGGTATGTGAACTCTACTCGATTCCCCACATTCATGATCCTACAGTTAAACGGCAGTTTGTTCATCAACGACCAGCTGTGAATCGTATCTAGATCTTTTCAATAGCAGACAGTCTTATGGGCTTCGGATGCAACCCCATATCTGTATGTCGTCCGCAAATAACGAAATGTTATATTGTCATTGATATAAACCCGAAAGAGGATCTGAACAAGGACTGAACCTGGGGGAACTCCGCTAGTCGCTGCGATTGGTTTTGATAATGCACCATCAACGTGTACCTGGGTAACGCGATTTGCTAGGTAGTTATTTAGCTAACTCAGCAACTTTCCAGTGATACCAAGCCTTTCAGGCTTCTGGTAGGGTAGGTTGCTATGCTATCATAGCCTCCCCCGACCATTTTGTGGAACCATTCCACCCCTTGTCATGATGGGAATGTGGGCTGGGCACATTTAGCAAAAGGGGAAACGGTGTGGGATTCGAACTTGAGTGTCGGACGCCATATCCGCTGAGCCACAGCGGCATGTTAGAAATGTCAACGGCTAATATTTTGATCAGGATAATCGTTGGATACTACGTCAGAATATAAGTCATGATCCGTATTATGTAAAACGACGGGATCATGGCAACTATACTTGCACAGAACAGCTTATGCAGTTTATGTGCAATCCAGTGTACGTCGAAAGCGGACCATTATGTCTGTCAACATTAGTTCTGCGTGCTATCGAGCAAATCAGATAGAAAAAATGCGAAGCATTTTGCATTGCTCACATGACAATCGATAGCTTGGGAGAGTCGCGAAAGTTCCAACAACGTTCGGAAACAGCGGCCTCCCAAAAGTATGAAACTGAACTTATAAGTAAACAATTAGCACTTTGATTTGTGCGGTTCAACTAGACAAGTGAACTGGTAAAACGAAGAAATATACGTTGTATTTCTCAATCCTGGCTGTTTCAATTTAAAATCGATTAGGAATACTGGGTTTGTTATACTTGCCTCACTTTCGTAACTATTCGCCTCCTTAAATTGCATTTTGACTGAACGATGAAGCGCATATACAAAATTAGGCTCCTCCCTGGAAATTAATCTCATGCGCACATTTTACATTGTAGTTTTTGAATTTTCGGACAAATTTGCGAAATCTTTCTTAATTTTGAACTTGCTGTGACATAAATTGCTTGTGACACATTCATGTGGATCAAGATGTTCTACAGAGTATGTTGAGATAAGTAAACAATATTGTTTCGACTCAAGAAGATGTTTAGTTGTATACATAAATTTTCTCTGCGATTGAACATGTGGCCATTTTTTAAATTAAAGTTAATTTGCTAGATTACAGCTTGGGTCTAAATCTTAAAATATTCAGAATTGGTACAGCAAACATTGTGTGAGCTATATTTGTGTGAAATGTCTACACACTTAACACTTTTTCGATCTCACAAACACACATTACACATGGGTAAATGGTGAAACACACAAAGCTCTTGACCGCTCACATTGAAGGCATTGTGTAAAACGTCGTCTGCAAGCTGGGGAGGAGCAGATACACCTCTTGGCTGCTGAACGCAGACCACGCCGCCGGCGTGCAACTGACGCCCTACAACCGAGTTCTGATTATCGTTGCAAGCGCTGCGGGAGAGATTGTTCCTCCCGAATCGGACTGTTTAGTCATTCGAAAAGCTGTGAAACATGAAAAAAATCATGCGATTGTGATGTACATCCATGGTCGACATCGACCGAAGGAGGCCAACAAGAATAACAAAGCTAAATCACATACTTAAATTCGTGCGCTATTCAACGAACAACACACAAGAGGCCTTCGTTGAAACTTATTCTACATTCGCGACAAAGCACATCCATTGCTTCCTAGCCCCGGAAACTAATGGTACAGTTTCAACTTGAGTACATAGCGAACGAAATCAATATGTGGGTTTGTGATGAGAATTCATGTGAATTGTGATAGCAAATAAGTTACAGATTGAACTGAGGAAAGTTAGTTTATGCTTTAAATACTGGACACATCGGGATGGTTTGTTTGTATGTGTTCACACTTTACCAAAGTGCTGCTTCCACATTGCCGATAAACTCTTTTGTCCTGCTACATGCTGAATGTCTCTTGAGTGTAATTTGATCCGAGAATTTGTTAAATTTGTTTCATTTCACCGCACAGCTTCGCAACTGCGTTTTACACACTCTTGGAATTATATTTGAGACTTTCTGATTATCCAAGTAAGTAGGGCGCACACGCTACGTTTAGCTGCTGACGATTAGAACCTTATGCGTGATTTCCCAAAACACAGCCAAACACATTTAGAAATCCAGAAGTTTGATTGTAGAAAACCAATGAACTTAAAATATACCATAGGATGACGATGCATGTGCGGCAAAAGCGTCAAAATTTTACCAGATCAGGTCACACGAAGATAAATCCCGCTCCGCGCCTAATATCTAATACATTGTTGAACCACACCTTCATAACACTAGACTGTAATCTAATCTAATCACACCAACCTTTTTTTACCGTCCAAACGTCTAGTGCGTTACGGTTCACGCCTAGAGGTCATTCCGTTAAGCCCAGCTAGGAAAACCCAATAGCTCAGAGCGTTTATTACGCGCATGAAAAAGAATTACAGACGCGCACACACAGAGAGATCGCGCGATTCGACTAATTACAATTAATCAGTCGGATGTAACTAGCAGCTTGTATAACTGATGTGACATGCCTCTCGATTTCGTGTCAAACGGTTCCTTCCAAGCTCTCACCAGATTGGATTTGTTTGAACGACCTCGAATCGCATGTCCTTCAATAGCGACTGACATTCCTTCGTGTGCAATTGTTCCGAAACCCGGGTTCGTGCAAATGTGCGATTGTTTGGCGCTTCATGCGGATGTCTCATGCCGGAGGGTGGTGTGGTGTATCTGACCCGAGGCTTGTGCTTGACACGTTTTGCTAGTTTACTTTATGACTCCACAGTGTGAGTTCTTCGAACTTCCAAAGGAATCCGTTTAAAATGGTGGATAAGTTAGGGCGGTATTTTAGCAGACAATGGGGTGAAACAAAAGCCTCTGAATGCTGGTGGGTTCGAATTCGCCCCTCAAAATTGATAAATTATCCGAGAAACTGATTACCAAAAGTTAAGTGATAAAAGTTTACTAAAAGATCCATCATTGCTGTGTAAATGCTTCGCAGGCTGAGTTAGAACACTCACACATTTTTTCTAGCTCAGTTGTTGCTGCGTTGGTGCGCGCTTTACATTGGAAAAAACTCTAAACTCTACTAGCATCAAAACAGTTGACGAGGGTAGGCCTTTTGCATACTTCATATCGAAACCCAGAAACCGGTCGATGAGTTATCTTAGTAAACAAATTAGGCAGCCACTATTCACCAGCCAGATGATTTTCACACCGTCCCTCCAAAGTGAGCGGTCAAGAGCAATTGCTTCCTAACTGACCGGATCAATATCCAAAGCTTTCATCTGTTACGAACGTTCGAGCGAGTGAAGAGAGAGGCCAGATGTGATTACTTCAGGTCTTTTCAGATAAACGGGCAGCAGCCGAAAATCTGACTTTTTTTCAAGACATGCGGGTCAGCGTGCAACAATACCCCTCGTTTGACAGCCACTTGAAGATTGTCTCCCGCTTCATCACTGAGGTCAAACTGTCCAACGCTACACATGTTCATTCACGAATCCCATGACACAAGAGAAAACTGATTGGTCAAACGCATGTATTATGCACAAGACAAATAACAAAACACTCGCCTATCTTATATAGACAAAGCAGGCAACCACCATACTGTCCTGAAGCATGTCTGTCCCGATCTGAGTTGCCAATCGATTTCGTGCCAACCGGTAGGCTTCAAGCCCTCACTACGCTGGGCTCCTATGACCGACCTTGACGAATTGTATATCGTTCGATAGCGGCCGACTTTTTCATCGCCTTCTTGATCTTGTGTTGTGCCGGACAGTGGCGTTATGCAGATCATCCACACACGCGTGATTGCCATACCATACCTTCTTGCACTAAAGTGGCATGCTATTTGAACTTTTCATGGTCTATTTAACAGCTACTGATTAACGAGATTAATACGTTCGTCTGCATCTCGCAGATAGCCACTCGTATCAAGTGGATTCCCAGCCATTTCCGAGTAAGTTGAGCTAAACTCACGTTGTCATAGCAACGGTCATTTTAGCTGAACAGATTCGGTCCCTTGAGTGAGGCTTTTTCGCCTCATTTAACACTTTGGCACATTGAAGTGGTTTATTTTCCGACCAAAATTGTGTGTGTTAGTCTCAGTGGCTTCGTACAAATTAAATTTCTATTAATAGATATTATCCATTTTTGATCAATGATTAATTGCTAGGAGAGCCGCGGTAGTTAAACAAAGTTAAACTTGTGTGGCACTGCTGTATGGGGTTCTTATAAAGAAACACGATGTGGTGCGTAAGTGAAAGGAATGTGAGCACCACAATAAACCTTATGCAATGGTTGCTTAGAAATGAAATCTAGCAAAACATCCAAATCCAGATCGCACTTTTCCTACCCGGTGAGTGCAAACACCACGAAACCCGTCGTTTTGATGGAGATACACGCTAGTATGCATTTTTGGTTCAAGCATGTGTTTAACACTAGCCACGTGTGTTTCACCATGTGATTAGTAAATTTGACCAGACAGTGCCCGGAAAGTTCAAACTTTGTTCTTCTTTCGATTGAAATATGTTTGGGACCGATCGTGTATTCATAATGCACAGAAATTTGAGTGCAAACGGTTAGAGCAGTTTTTGGGTAACGTTTCACTTCTGACACAGAAGCTTCGTCAGAACAAGGATGATAGTCAGGACAGGGAACATGATTAAGTAGTAGTCAACCCCCCACCACTGATTTGACCTTACCGCTAAACAGCCTATAGTACGACTACAGTGCGTCACGTCTCATGGGAATGACCAGGATCAGTGGTCAATTTTCCACACAGTATGTATCCACGTCAATCTAATACAAGTGAAGACGGTCAACGTCAGTCGACAGCGGCCCACATGCGTAACAGTACATCACTAACGGGGCTAAGACTACTTTTGAAGAAAAACAAAAATATAATTACCTAAGGGGTATACGGTGAATAAAAACTATTTACTTTCGCATCAGTGCCGAGCGCTAGATTGTGGAGATTTCTGCCCCATCCACCTTATTGACCTGCCTTGGCAATTTCAAAAATAGCTTAACCTTAGATCCGTTAGTGATGTACTTTTACGCATGTGGGCCGCTGTCGACTGACCTTGACGTGAATACACACTAGGAGGAAAATCGACCACTGATCCTGGTCATTCCCACGAGACGTGACACACGGTAGGCGTACTATAAGCTGTTTAGCGGTAAGGTCAAATAAGTGGTGGTGGGTTGACTACTACTTAATCATGTTCCCCGTCCTGACTATGACCCTTGGTCTGACGAAGCTTCGGTGTCAGAAGTGAAACACCCCCAAAATTGCTCTAACCGATTTCACTCAAATTTATTTGCATTTGTTCTTCGTCGTAATTGTTGCTTACACACTCTTGGATGTGCACTCCACAGTCGGTTTTTACTTATTGTCATCATCATGGAAAAATAAGCTTTGGATCACTGAGGCTTAAAACAATTGAAATGCAGTAAGCAGAGTTATACTTAAGAGCCACTTTGATTATCAGATTTGTACACAGAATTCTTAATAATTGATACAGCAGTCCAAAAAGATCTCAGAACTCAGAAATTTTTATGGTAGAAAAGCAATAAGCTTAACAAAAACCACAGGGTGACGAGGTATACAGAGTAAAAAATATGTAAAAACTTTCAATTATCACTAGGGACAGTCATATACCGCCAGGTTCGACTTGTATTACGAGCTTTGAAGCGAAAACCTCAACTGATTCCGAGCGCACGATTTCTTCTGACAAGAAGTTCCATGTGAAACAAATTCCGACGAATATCCAGTCGTGAATGTAGGATACTTAAAGCGTTTGAATGTCTGCGTGTCCGAGTAAAGTCATTGAGCTTAAGGAAATTTATGAGGGGATAATTGTCGATGTGCAAAATTTAAAATGCCAGCTTTAGGTCACTCCGTATTCGCCGTTGGGTAAAATCATGTAGGTCAAGTTTTGACTTTCGCTCTTGAAAAAGCGAATTTTTGCAACAGGAGACCAACTTACACGCACAGTGATAAGTCCTACCCAATAGTTCAATATCCTTCCACAGCCATGGTGTCCAGGCTTGGATTGAATATTCTATAACAGGACCTACATACGTATTAATTAACCAGGTTAAGGTTTCTGGTGGGAAACTCCTGAATATCTTCGTATGCAGACCCAAGGTATGGCATGATTTATTATACACAGTTCGGGCGTGAGTTTATACGACATTCAGATACCTAGATCTTTTTCTGTGGTAGTCTATACGAGATCTTGCGTGCCAAGCTGATACGTATGGTGCAGAGATTTGCCAAGCCGCAGCATTTTGCATTTCGCAGGATTAAGGGCAACTCATTTTTCTGGGACCAACGAAATACGGTGCCCAGATCCCGTTGGAATGTCATACAGTCGGTTATATTCCTAACACGTTTCCCTATTTTATAATCATTCGCAAACACTATCAAATCTCACCCAATATCCTTCACCACATCATTCAAATAAACACCAAAAACAGATGAGGTCCAAGCAAAGAGCCCTGCAAAACTCCACTTGTGACATCTATTCTTCTAGCGAAGGTGTTGACAACGTGAACTTGGACTTGTCTATCAGTAAGATAGTCCCTTAACCAATTCAGTAACATTCCCTTCATTCCATAAGCTTCGAGCTTTTGATTAGAATGTCACGGTTGTCTCTATCGAAAGCTTTGGAAATATCCATGTAGCAAGCATGTACAGCATCACCTTCATCTAACGCCTTGGTACAATCCTCAAATGTAGTAAGAAGCTTAGATAAACAGCAATGATTTCTTCAGAAGCCGTGTTGTGCTGCTGACAAAATATTTTATTGATTTTCTAAATGTTCTCACATGCCTACAGTCATTAATTTAGATATTACCAGGAGTAGCGTTACCGGTCTATAGTTTGCTGTATCTGAACGGCTACCGCCTTTGTAAGTAGGAGTAATCATCCCTGCATTCCATTGCGGTGGTATTTTTCCTTCATGTAGGCTGGGATTGATCAGGAGCGTGAGAGGAGCAGTCAAAGCAATGCGACACCTGCGAAGTATTGCGGGGGTAATTTTGTCTGTGCCAGGGACTTCTTTTCATTTAGTTTACAAAGTTCACGCCTAACCATATTTTCGTTGACGGTAATTTCACTCAACATATCCAAATGTAGCATTTTGGTAAAACTTTATACTCGATACAATGCTAAGGATTGAAGACAAGTGCTTAAATCGTTGCTAAAGCATCGGCGGTATCTTGAGAAGAATGTGACAATCCGTTGGGAGTTTGTACGAAGAATACGCCTCGTTTGACCATCGATCGTTCAATTATTATCTTGTAGATAATCTTAGGTTTCTTTTAGATTCTCTTAAGCAAGATCCATTGGAACTGCATGTGATCTTCTCTTGCAAGAGATGTGATGTGATTTCGTATCATACAAAATCGCTTCCAAGTTGCTTCCATACCAAAATTCCTATGAGTTACCGAGGACTCTATCTTGGGTTTCTTAGTTCTACTTCGGAAAACAATCTGGTATTTGTGGTTGCATTTGCGTGGCACATAACTCGAGTTTTCTTAAATTTTAAAATTCAAATAATTTATAAGTTTATCGTAATACGAGCCAGAATCCATGCAATCAAACTCCTGAATGTGTTCATACAGGAGACTGATATTTAAGGATTGAAAGTTTATTTCGCGTAAAGCGTTTGTCTAGTCGCTCAGTCAAGCACAAGCACAGAGTGGTCACTCTTTCCTAGCGGAGACAGGTATTGTATGCTCTCAACCGCTGTTGATTCAGACATTAAAACAAGGTCAAGGGTTGAATGTTTGTCAAGACCCCGTCTGTGATCTGGCTGGTTAACGTGGTTGTTCAGTGGAGTGAGTTCGATAAGCTCCTCGAATGTATATTTAAACGACTGCAAGGAGTGTTCACTACTTGAATTAAAAAAGCGGGATATTAAAGTCGCCCATGGTCAGCAATTGAGTAGTCTGATGACTTGATATGCGCTGTTAGGATTCGATTAATTTATCATTGAACGAGTTTTCGGATGATGGCAAAGCTAAATGATGCCGATTGTACATTCATCTTCATTGTCCAGGCTAATTGAACACAACATCGTATCAGGAAGTCTAAGTTAGGGATGATCGAGTTCGTTACACTGCGCTAAACGTTCATGAAAGTATAGTGCAACTCCACCACCGGATTTTAGGCGATCGCGACGGAATAGTGACATGATTTTAATCGAGAGCTCAGAAACAGTTATGCAGGGCTTCAACCAGGTCTCTGGGACATCAACAAGATCGGGTGAAACTCTCTAGCAAAGCTCACATAGTTAAGCTAATTTGTTAGTTCGACATTGAACATTTGTAGATATACATTTGATCGTATTAATAATACAGAGTGAGAGGTCATGTAATATAGTTATTGGTCGGGCTCGCGGTAAGCCGGACCTTTTTTGACTAACATCTTGACGAGCAGTATGGAGATTGCTATCAAGCTGTAGCTGGGATGATTCTTGGGGTGGTAACAAGAGAGCACGCTCGGGCACGCTTATTCTTATGCCTGATGGGAGTTATGCGTGGTAAGATTTGCAGTTTGTATTGATAGCAACAGACAAGTTGTTATGTCTGTACTGTACTGTTGTTGGCCTAGCCCGTGTGGTCGGAGAGAACGCAACCGTCACTCAACTCGTGTATCGACCGAATGCCAAGGGTATCACAATTGAGCAAATGTGTGAATATCACAGTGAATAAAAATCACAATTAGAACTCACTATCGATCTTGATTGGTCGATTAATCGATAGTTCGTTCACTGTCTATACGACAGAGGGTGCCCTCCTAACACCTCCCCCTTTAAGCTTGGTTGTCGTATGACTTCATTTTTGGGTTCACTTGCAGGCGGGTTACTGGAATACGTCTTCGATCAGTTCGTCTTCTTTGTCTGCATTCCGGAGAATTAATTCGAGGGTGATCTTCTTCCGTTGGCTTTGTTTGTTCTGGGCTTTTGAGGTTGAATTCACCCAGTAGGATTTCCAATGTAGTTTCCTGTATACTTGGGGAATTCCGTTTTGCACCTAACGCCCTTAGTTGATCTGCATGTCGTACCCACGTTTCTTTTCCAACCATTATCTCGTAGCAAACGTGGCCCACGATCTTGCTAACGATCCCCGGGGTCCATTTGATCTCATCACCACGGTAATCCTTGGCGAGGACATTTTGTCCGACCATAAATTTTCGGAGTTTTGCACCATTATGTCTATTACATTTGGCTTTCATTTTGAGATTTTTATCGGTATGATTCACCGTGTTTGGTCGCATGAGATCGAAGATGGTTCTCGGTTTTTGCCTTAGCATGACTTCCGCAGGCGATATGGCTCCAGGTACGTTAGGATTGGTGTGATTCGGTAGAACGTCAAAAATTTCTGCAGAACGTCTTCCGTATTCCCTTCCCCCGCTGCTTTGAGCATTGCTCGCTTGAAAGTGTCCACAAACCTCTCCACTTGTCCGTTCGATTGTGGGTGATATGGCGGTGTGCGGATGTGCTTCATACCATGTTGTCGGCAAAATGAGCCGAACTCATTCGACGTAAATTGGCTTCCATTATCGGTCACCAATGTCTTTGGATAACCAAATCTAGCGAAAGTTTCTTGCAGCTTTTTGATTGTCGTCCGAGTTGTTGTGTTGGTGAGAGGGAAAACCTCTGGCCATTTGCTGTGTGAGTCCACCAGTAGGAGATACGATATTCCGTTCAGTGGGCCCGCGAAATCCAAGTGAATTCTTGACCAGGGTTCTGTGGGATTGGGCCATGGGTGTGGTTCACACTTTGTCGGTGATTTTAATGACGATTGACATTCAGAACACGAGCTAACCAGGTTCTCAATGTGTGAATCCATAAGGGGCCAGTACACGAAGCTGCGCGCTATCGCCTTCATACGATTTATCTCGGGATGACTTGTGTGGAATTGTTTGAGTACTGTCGAACGGAGTTTCTTTGAAATTACCACTCTATCCGAAAACATGAGACACCCGTCCACGATTGAAAGGGAGTTCTGACGATGTCGGAATTGTTGTAGTTCTGGGTCTTGTACAGATATTGGCCATCTGGATTTGTGGTATTCAAATACCTTTTGGAGTACGGGGTCTTCTAATGTTGCATCTCGAATTTGGTCAACTGTTACCGGCAGTTTCATCATAGTGGTGGAAAGTAAACAACTGACGTCAGCATCCAGAGTTGTTTGGGCTACCATGTCTTCTTCTATAGTGTTTTCTGTTATCAGTCTTGAGAGTGCATCCGCTTGTCCGATTTTTCCGGTGGAGATGTACTTTATGTCGAAATTATAGCCCAGCAGGATGGTTGACCATCGCTGTAGCCTGTTTGCTGTGTAGACAGGAATGCCCTTTTTTGATGCAAAAATAGCAAGCAACGGTTTATGGTCCGTCAGCAGCGTGAATTTCCGGCCGTATAGCATCTTATGAAATTTCTTGATAGCGAAGATGATGGCAAGCGCCTCTTTCTCGATTTGGCTGTAATTCCGTTCAGCTGAGGTGAGTGATCGTGCTGCGTGAGCAATGGCTTTTTCGGTTCCATCCTTGAAAACATGTGAGATAACTGCACCGATTCCGTAGCTGGAAGCGTCCGAGGCTAGAACGATTGGGAGCCTTGGGTCGTAATATGTCAGTAAAAGATCTGAGGTCAGCATCGACTTTATTTTCTCGAAAGCTTGTTGGGTCTCTTCTGACCATATCCAAGGGGTATCCTTCTTCAGTAGATTATTGAGATGGCCGCGTAATTTGTGTAATGATGGTAAAAATTCGCCATAGTGGCTGACCAATCCGAGGAATGATCGCAATGTTGGGATATCATGTGGTGGTGGCATATTCTGAATTGCATCAATGTTTGATGGGTCTGGCCGTCGACCATGACGATCAATGATAAATCCGAGATATCTTATAGATTCCATGAAAAATTCACATTTTTCGTCTCGTAAACTGAAGCCATATTCGTTTATGCGTTTGAGGACTTCCTTTATACGATCACGTAGTTCATCCACATTTGATCCGACTATGATTATATCGTCGAGATAGGCAGCAGCGTAAGGTAAAACTTGGAGCATGGTATCCATGACCTGTTGGAAGATAGCAGGTGCAGTCTTGACACCAAACGGTAAGCGTTGGTACTGGAAGAGCCCACGGTGAGTGTTGATGGTTAATAGCTCTCTTGATTCTTCAGCGACCTCAATTTGGAGGTAAGCTTCCGATAGGTCCAGTTTTGCAAAACACTGACCACCATTCAATCCGGCGAAGAGGTCCTCAGGAAGAGGTAGTGGGTATTGATGATCTGCCAAGGATGCATTTAGACCAGTCGAATAATCCGCGCAAACTCTCAGACTACCATTCGGTTTTTTGACAATCACAATTGGTGCTGCTCATGCTGAGTAGTTGACGGGTTTGATTACTCCGGCGTCTTGCAGTCTGTCAAGTTCTTTGTCGACGCTTTCCAAAAGAGCGTACGGTACGGGGCGTTTGGGACGAAATGTTGGGTTCGCATTCGGCTTCAAAGTCAGATTTGCTGAAGTTTTCCGGCAATATCCAAGGCCATCTTGGAAGACTTTCGGAAATTTGAGTTGAATCTGTTTTACCCAGTCATCTGTCGATTGATTCACGGCATGGCACACAGTGTTCAGTGGGAAATCAAGAAACTTCAAATTTTTAAGCCAATCGAGGCCAAGAAGATTCAAGTTTGGATGCTTTGACACGTAACATACACCTTCTAGTTGTGTGTCGTTGAAGGCAATACAGCAGGTAATCTGGACAATGAGATTTTCGTAAATCGCGAGGATCGCAGACTGCTGATAAAAATGAGACATCTGAATTGATCCTCTGTCAGGGAGCGCAATTTGAAGCGTTCACACTCACTATTAACGTCTCCTAGATGTGTCACAAAATCGGTTGTTTCATCCATGACTAAATTGAGACAGCGGTAACGAATACTGAAGAGAGACGATTGATCACCAAAACATTGCTTGAGTGATTCGACTGTCTCTTCAAATGTACGGTCGCGTGGGTTCTGAGGCAGAATTAAATTGCAATATTTGTCTAATTCCGCTGCACCCAATTTACGCAACAGCAGTCGAACTTTGCAGTCATCTCCCAGGTCCTTGAGGTTTATTCGGAATATATCTTTATAACGCCGGAACCACGTGTCAAAAGTCACATTATTTTCCGAGTCAAAGTGAAATTCCATTATAGAAGACACGAGAGCTTCGGTAGATGGGGATTTGGGATCATTCGCAGAAGAATTTCCTTCTTTTATCTGGAGTATTCGTTCGAGCAACTGTTGTAAAAGTGACACTTCTGATTCAGCAGACATCATGAAAAACACTCCGTCGCCAGTTGTTATGTCTGTACTGTACTGTTGTTAGCCCAGCCCGTGTAGTCGGAGAGAACGCAACCGTCACTCAACTCGTGTATTGACCGAATGCCAAGAGTGTCACAATTGAGCAAATGTGTGAATATCTCAGTGAGCGAAAATCACAATTAGAACTCACTATCGATCTTGATTGGTCGATTAATCGATAGTTCGTTCACTGTCTATACGACAGCGGGTGCCCTCCTAACACAAGTCAGTCGTTAGAAAAGTGATCTTCGGTGGACTGGGCCCATTGCCTTTGTAGTTGGAGGTTTTATATATTTTAAATGTCTACAACAATTGAATCACGCGATCCACTTACATTGGCAATGTATAGCCAATGCTACAAATCATGTTGCTTTGATTCCGAAGCTGATACTGCATCGACATTTTCGGGGAAACTGAGGAGTATTATACTTGGTGAGGTAGACTTGTCACGACAAGTGGATTGACCATTTTCTTTTCCCTCAGGGTATGTCGGCTTGGACTCGGCAGTTCAAACCGGGACAAGCACTGAGTAGATATGCATTGAGGATGACTTCTTCCAGGTCAGATTTAGTTCGCAATGTCACCTTTAATAGGCGCGGCCGACCTACGAGTGGGGAGCTTTTATGCCGAGTTAAGCGCGTCATTGAATTAGGTACTAAAACTTTCAAGCTCATATGCGTACAAAGCCAAGATCATTCTTTGAGATTACTTGAATTTGTTCTCCGAGCTTGTTGAGTTTGCATCAGACGTTTCGTTGCCAGACTAGGCAACATCTTTAGTGATTGTTGGCAAATTGACTGCTCGAAGTGGCACTGACGATGGTATTTGGCCGGCCGACCACTGGTCACGTGATCGCATGTGATTAATTGATTGGCTGGTTGCCTTTTCGGTTCTTCGTCTCAGTCGTATCCGTGCGTAGATGTCATCCAAGCTCACGTGTTCGTTGATCGATCGTTCATCGGAGTGCCAGGCTTCGATGAACTCTCGTGCTGCTTTGTTATTAGCTCGGCCTAAGATGTGGCAGTTATGCCAGTCCATCTCGTGATTTTCGTTGTCGAATTGCGTTGGTATGAGAGACTTGGCGTCGTGACGTCGTACGGCTAGTTGATGCTCATGGATTCGAGTTTTTAGTTTTCGACTGGTTTGCCCCATTTATTGTTTGTCACAGTGCGTGCACTGTATTTTGTACACTACGTTTGCGTTTTCATCTTTAAGTATTGCATCTTTTGTGAGCACGTTACGTAGGGTTGCTGTTGGTTTGTGAGCGATAAAAATACCGTGAGGTCATAGGAGTCTTGATGTCATTTCCCATCACGTGACCAGTGGTCGGCCGGCCAAATACCATCGTCAGTGCCACTTCGAGCAGTCAATTTGCCAACAATCGCTGAAGATGTTGCCTAGTCTGGCAACGAAACGTCCGATGCAAACTCAACAAGCTCGGAGAACAAATTCAAGTAAGCTACAACAACGACCTGAGCTACAAATATTCCAAACAATCATTATTTGAGCTCATGTGATTGTCTCATTGAAAATGTGCATCTGTTGACACTGGTATATTTATACAGATTACACTGAAAGCGATATCGGTTTTATTTGAATGTTGTATGCTATATTTGGATTAACACTTTGTATCCGAAACAGTGGAAGCTTCGGGGATATTTTAAAAGAATATGTTTACGCTTGTCGCAAACGTTTGGGTTGGGTTGGTGATTTTACCAACTCTGACCACTGCGAAACACCTTTCGAGGCCACGTTCTTTAACGGGGCTTTCGAGGTGTACGGTTTTGAGGCATTTTTATCACTCCCCTGGGTGTCATCTCGGAACAATTTAACATTTTCAGGGGCGTGGTGAGATTGAACATAATCGTTCGTTTACTTCAGAGGTTTCAGGCTTGATGAGTGGTTGTTTTGAATTTATCATTTGGGCGAACTGTTCTTCCAGTTGCGACAATCTACTTTCTATTGGATCCAGCTCTTTTACCACAACAGGACGTATACTCTTGCGATGGCCATTTATATTTGAATCTCTGCAGCTATTACAGAAATAACAAACGAGTGGATATTTCATAGTGCAAAGAAATTTGAGTGCAATCGGTTGGAGCAGTTTTGGGTTAACGTTTCACTACTGACAGACTGATGGTCAATAAGGTTGTTGGGGCAGAAATCTCCACAATCTGGCGCTCTGCGCTGATGCGAAAGTAATTAGTTGTTATTCACCTTATACTTACTAGTTAATTAGATTTTTGTTTTTCTTCAAAAATAGCTTAAAATTAGCCCCGTTAGTTATGTACTTTTACGTAAGTGGGCCGCTGTGACAACTGACCTTGACCGTGTTCACTTGTATTATATTGATGTGGATACACACTAGGAGGAAAATCGACCACTGATCCTGGTCATTTTCACGAGACGTGACACACTGTATGCGTACTATAGGTTAAACAGCGGTAAGGTCAAATCAGTGGTGGGGGGTCGACTACTACTTAATCAGGTTCCCTGCCTTGACTATCACCCTTGTTCTGACGAAGTTTCTGTGTCAGAAGTGAAACGTTACCCCAAAACTGCTCTAACCGATTGCACTCAAATTTCTGTGCATTATGAATACACGATCGGTCCCAAACATATTCCAATCGGGGTGAATATTTGTTTTTGTTCACAAGCCTTACACACTCATCAATCAAAGTCTCATCACAAATCACATACACGTGTAACCCACAAAACGTACATTTAACGGAAACACTATTTACCGGATCCAGGCCCTTGGAGCGAAGTTCACGCTGCTTAAGTGTCACAGTCGGGTGAACAATACTCACAGTCACAGCTGGATCGATCGATTTCTTTGTCTGTGTGTTGGATCTCGTGACGCGGTCACACCTGTTAGTAGGCTGAACCAATTCCGTTCCACATAGCAAACGCAGAACGGTGATGTGTTATTGCAAAATTAACATGGCACGGTTGATGATGTTTAATAATAGACTACCATAATAGGATCAACATTTCTTTCCCACCGTGAAAAGCACTCACAACTTGGCACCTCTCTGACCATTGCTCTCATCATTTTAGTCGTTATATTAAATTCATCTAGATTATTTGAGAATACCTTAGTTTGCAATCCTCTTTTGTCTGCGTCATTGCGCGAGATTAGCTAGCTGAACTGTGTAAAAGATAGATTTACTTATTCTTGTTACACAAGTTGCGGTTTTAAATTTAAATTTTCCGCGGGAGATAAACTATTCACGGATAAGAGAATTCTACCGAGGAAATTGCGCAGTGTTCTGAACTGACCACTGGTTTTACTTTATCGAAATGCTTAGAGGTTACTTGTAGCAAGAACATCGTGCAGGCCGTTATACCTTCGGCGTTGCTTTAAGGACGACGCCTTTAAAGTCGGCTGCGGAAGAGCCGAATGAGTATGTTGGAAAGAATGATGGAGAGAAAATCACGCCATGAATCCTCTTACAGTCGTGTGCGAGAGAAGAACGTAGTCTATTGATTTTAACGTATTAAGATTAATCCTTGAAGTATCCAAATATCCAATTACCGATGCTGTACGGTATAGCCGGTGTTTTTAGAATTTACGCGCGTTGTGCGCAATCAACACTGCCAACCGCTTTTGTGTGTTCAAGGACGCAGGCTTTGACCTATTGCCGAGCTCATGGAAAACTCTGTAAGAATAACCTTCATCACCTGCTCGGGCACTCGCAATTTTCATTTTACCAAATACATGTTCATGTGCACTGACATACATTCACCGTAAGACGTGGAAAACAAGGAAGCAGATTTATAAGCACCAGCCAAGTTGGTTGAACAAGTGTTTTTTCTAGAAAGATGAACAGTTCCATCCTCGCCGAAGTGGTTGACACCGACCACTTGGTTGAGCCCGAAGACTTTCTTAGTCGTCGACACGGTTCTACAAAAAGTTCGACAAGGACTGGGTTGGAGCATTTTGTGTGTAAATCTGAGGCAGTATCAACCAAAATGTCAAGACTATTAGAAGCCATTTGCTGGCGATCCTTTATGGTCTTAACCAAAAGTAACTCAAGGTCATAGAGAACAATCGAAATCACATGATATTGATTTTCCTTATAATGTTTGATGTTGATCCTATTTGTTTTTCATTTCCCTCCTGCATGAATTGCGGAGCTTGATGTAACTCACCGCAATAGAGCTCTGATTTAATCACATATCATATATAATCACAAATACAATATATTGTGAAATGTCATATCGTTCCGACGAATTCAAATGACAGCATAATTCTCCCAATTCCAACATTCGTGTTTAAATTGTTGCCTTGGTGAACAACAAGGTTTATACAATGACGTCGCTATGGTAACCAAATTTATTTGCTGATTTTAAACTGATCACGATATCAAGATTTATTGTATATGAAGTTGGGTGAATATTAAGATTTTTTATTGTCAAGTAGATGCTTATCTTGGGGTCATTTACCCAAAGCCGTACGGAGGAAAGTGGACCAAGTTCATGTCTGTCTCAGTTAGTTCTTCGAATAATGACGTTACTCATTTACGCACTAGCATGATGGGAAATTAATTTGGGTCATCCACGTATATCAAAACGCACAAGTGCTGTAAAGACTTGAAGCACAACCTATGGACTCACGTAGTAGCCCCTACACATTGAGATATATTCAATAACAAAACATATTCAGCTGAATGACACGCGGGGGGACTTTCCTATCTCACAGATGAAGTGAATTGTCATCGCCTATCATCATAGATGTATCGTCAGAGATTTTTGCACGCATTGCTAAAATATCTGAAAGTTTCCTCAACCAAGGGTCCACTAAATTCAGGGAGAAAATATGCAAGTCAAAATTCTAGGACATTCCATTCGTGTGAATGTTAGGCGCCGTCCAAACAAGACTCTAAATGCGTTCGGAGATTCTATAACCACAGTCACGGCAACGATTACAATTACCTCTGTGCGTCAAGTGTCAGTAATCATATGAAAGTGTATGGTTCCGATAGTGCTACAAAAGAAATCTGACAAACCAGCACACGCTAAGATGGTGTGGGTGTAACGGATACAAAAATCGAATTCGTAATTAAGTATAACTTATATGCGAAGTATTCAGCATCCTCTCGTCGTTCGAGAGAGCATAAAATAAACAACTTTGGTGTTTGTAGGCTGACGAACCCATTCTATCTCAGCCTGTCCTTTTTATGCAAAACAGGTCATTCAATTTCGAGTAGTTTGATCATCTTCAAAGTAACATCGTTTCCATTTCATCAGAAAATGTTAAAGAAGCATAATTCAGACACACGATTCCTGATCATAATGTCTTTACTATTTAAGTTCAGCAACCTCAAACCATGCGTGTAAACACGGATATCATGTCAATAAGATTCAATAATTTATGGTTACAAAAAGCACATAGCTTCACAATTACCATATCATAGTAAATATGCGTTCAATAAGAGGTATAAAAAAATCAATTATACGATGTCACTGGAGTCAAGTAATATGCTTACCCTGAGTAAATACACAGGCATCGTCAAATCGTTAAGTAACAAATAATTGTCCAAGGTACGAGTGAATGTTTGGATACAGGGAGAGGTGATAATTGCTCCGGGAAGGGCATTCCACAGGAAACAGACACGTACCGAATAGAAATATCGGCGACAATTAGTACGGGAATGGGGAATTTGTAGTGCCGCTGAGTGGCTACGTGTAATTCCTGATTCACGGTATTCAAACAAATGTTTGAGTGGATGATCTGGAGTATTCAATATCTTGTAAGTAATTATAACGTCACTTCGAAGTCTACGTTGAAGGGGAGTTGGGAGCTTTAGCTTTTTCAACCTTTCCTCGTATGTAAGGTTTCGATAACCACGCACGAGTTTAGTTGCACGATGATATATCCTGTCAAGCAAGAATATATCTTTTTTAATCCACGGAGTCCATGCTTGCGATGCGTGTTCCATTGTGGGAATTAAGTAGGTCTTCATGATTCTTGGCAACGTTACAGGCGTAAAGGTTCGGAAGATCCGTCGAAGCATACCTAGAAGCTTTGAAGCACGCTTGTAAATGACCTCACAATGCACGCTGTTCTTTAGGCTGCCACATATCCAGACTCCAAGCAAGCATACTGTCTGTTCTTCTTCACCGCCTTCTTTGCCAACTGGATTCTTGAAAGTTTCCATTCCACCTCTGAATTTACAGCTTGGATACGACTATCCAGGAGGCATAGTAAGGCCGCATTGTATGTAAAGTATAGTTTCTTGCCCGGATTGTTTGTGAGATAGCTCCGCGTATCTTCAGATTTAAAACATCCTTTACATCACCTTGTCTTTGAATCACTTTATATGATTTCTAGGGGTTTCGATATACTGCTAGCTGTTGAATATTTGCCCGTCATGTTTCTGACGGTTCATTTAACTAACTTCTACTACTGCTTGTTTTTGTTGTCGATCATCCAAGATTTTATCTATAGTAGTATAGGTTAAATGATACCTACCACGTTATCTCTTCTATTAGCGAAATCTTCTTATCATATCTTATCGATCACGCAAAATTAATTCCGATAAAAATTATGTGCAAAAGTGGTTACACGAGTTGACTAGTAAATGCATCAACATATTAATATCCGAGGTACTTTTCGTCTTTGTGAAACAAAATTGGTATTGCAAAATTTCTATCTGGCACACGATAAGATGTTCGGATTGTGTTAGCTGAGCTCGTATTGCTTGTTCGTAACTTTGAAAGAATTTTCGCTGATGATTTCATCTGGCCTGATGACGAACAATCCTGGACAAACAATGCGAGCTCAGCGAATATATTCTGAACATCATCCACACACTAAGTTCAAAGTATTCGGTTCTATATCTGGTACGACTAACTGCTCGCAGTTTCAAAGCCTCTGGTGTTGCAAGTGTAAATCGAGATACGTTCTAACGAATCTGCTCGCTAACATCGAAGAAGTGTACCTTGAATGGGGAGACGGCATGCCGAGGTAGAAGGTGATTCGAATCGCTAGCTATACGAGGGTGATAAATGTAAGCTCCAACCTGGAGTTTCTAATGAGGAATGATTCCAATTATAAGGAAAAGTCGGTTTGGTTTAGACGATGACACAAGGTAGATGTTATGATGAAGCAGATGATGTAGCAGAGACAGTCGTTGTGTTTTACCAATCGATGCCCCGTTCTTACCCAACCGTCAGGAGAACAGAACAAAGCCGTAATGGAAAGCTGAGCACAAGTTCAAGGTGCAATGTCCAGTGTGTAAGTCTGTGGACATGGTGTGTATTTAAAGGACAGTAACAAACGCAAAATATAAAGGTACAGATTAGCCCCCGAAAAGAAGTAAATTGCTGGGCAAGAAAAAAGCAAACAAGAAGGCCAATGGGACGTTGTTGTCATGGCCGAGTCGAACGATTTGAGCAGAACTCCGAGGACAGTTCAAGGAGAAATTTGCGTTGTCGGCAGGTAGATTCCAGATTCCAGAATGTAAGACGATATAATGCATTCAAATTCACAATTACATTTGTTCATGAAATGGAGATTATTCATAATCCTGTAATGTAACGAATTTCTATCCACAATTCGAATAGGCGTCATAGTGATAGTTCCAATGGAAACATTCAAGTAGAGAATAATAATGTCAGCAACAGTCAATATGGGAATGCGGAGTGTGTAAGTTCACT
The DNA here is from genome assembly GCA_013407085.1 of Atriophallophorus winterbourni. Lineage (NCBI taxonomy): Eukaryota > Metazoa > Platyhelminthes > Trematoda > Plagiorchiida > Microphallidae > Atriophallophorus > Atriophallophorus winterbourni. The sequence continues at coordinate 27,440 of JACCGJ010011986.1, forward strand.
TAGTGTGCGCATGCATGCTACGACTCATGGTGGATGGAATGTTTTGTAGGCAATCATCGCATCACTTCAAACGCTTCTTTGAAGTGAGGAGAAGAGTCTCAGCAGATGCACTCTTTCCTTATACGTTAAATCCTTGAAATCACTTAGGAGTTTGGTTGTACGATGGTAACTACCTATTGGGACTGTGGGGAGAAGTTTAAATTTGCTCCTCATTAGGTGGGACAAGGCACATGGTTGACTAGTTCTACTTTAATTCTCGTACACACGAGTGAGTCCGTTCGAATAGATAAGAATACAGCTCATTTTGAAGTTACATTATTCTACTTAACGTTTTGATTGCCCCGTGATAACACTGATCGAGAAGAACAACGTCCTTTCGTAACTATGGTGCTTAAACACTGGGTTTATGATGTCTAAAGACACCCGAACCGGTGTCGAAGTGAGCCTAACCCACTCGAGACACTCCTGTAGATGTTCTTGAATGCTGACAGATTTTGAAACTGTCCAATACTCATAAACCGAATCTTTCACCAATGTAGTCTACAAATGGAAGTCTCCTTTCAAGATA
>JACCGJ010011987.1:0-82895 GCA_013407085.1 Atriophallophorus winterbourni
CAGTCGGAAACATGAACTTTCAGTGCTTATTCCCACTTCAGGACTGAACTGTCGAAGATATTCGTATGCTGTACGTGTAAGTTTCACATGGAACACCCTCCCCTCCACTGTTACACACTCAGCCAACCTAAATATTTTTAAAGCTAATTTGGACAAAAACTTGAGAGACAACCCAAATTTTGATACGATTTACACTACATGAGTCCCTGTTATTTTTTTTATTGTTACCTCTTTTATTATTGTAACTCTAACTCCACTATGGTTATTTTAAGCGAAATGCTTTTGGACCATACAAACTTTGAATCACTGTGAAATAACTTGTTTACATTTATCCACTGTTTCAAGGCTCACTGAACCTAATCTTACTGTCTCCACCTGATGACGGCAAGCAGCCGGAAACCGGTAGTGGAGTGTAAATTCGAGCGATGTGAGCAACATATCACTAAGATGAAATTGCATTTCAACGGCAAATTTAAGTTCCTTTATCTTTCACTGCCACTGATCGTGCACGTTGTCGGACTTAAGATTAGTTTTAATTTGTGAAAATTCATTTTGTCTAATCACCTTGTTGATGACACTTGGCAAATATAACCAAACGTAATAACTAAGTGGTCAATGATTCCTATTGGAGCTTCATAAGTGAGACTTTCAATCACGTGCTCTTCATTTGTCAGTATCAAGTCCAAGATAGACGGCGTATCAGTACCACGAAATCGGGTATTGTTGAAAATATGGTTGTAGAGCGGAATTTCTTCAAGCAACTGTTGGTATAAAGCATTTACAGAGTTTTCTGGATGAAATGAATTTCCCTTAAAGTTCGGCAGATTGAAATCTCCGATCAGAAGAAGTCTGCCGCGGTATCTGTTAGCCGCTAAGCGTATATTTGCAAGTAATGCTGAATTGTAGGCTTCGTCGGCTGAGGGCGAACGGTAAATCACACCCACTATGCATTTTTCTCCTGCTGTTACATTCAGCGAACACCATAATATGTCTTGCAGTTGTAATTCGTCATCAGTGATCTCTTGGAAGACAATGTGGTAAAGCGCAACATTACCTCCCCGAGTCAGGCGATCGCGACGTAGTAGAGACATACTCTCAATGACAACGTTATTGTCTGTTAAAGTTGGATGAAACCATGTTACGGCCATCCCGTCTGATGTGTGTGTGGTAGTTAGTTCGGTCAATTCGTGAGGTTTGTTTTTCAAGCAGTGGGTATTCGTATACAAAAATTTGACAGTCGATGTTGACAACAAAGACGATTCATGAGATAAAATTGTCGGTACGGCTCAGCCTGAGTCGGTAGGTAGATAATTTTCTTCGCCGACTCCGGTTGATTCGGCCGAATTTCGTTTTTTCATCAGGTTTGGATTTTTTCACTCTGCTCAGTATTTAGATTTTCGGCATCATCCTTCTGATTATTAGTGTTGAGGCGTCTAGGTATAATTTTAATCGCTCGGGGCAATTTGTATCGAACTTGCTTCCAATTTTGAAGAAGGGCATCTGTCGTACTGTCTGTCAGCATTGTCAGTTGGAGGGGGCGCAGAGCTTTACATTCGTATTTCGGTGATGTCGGGATCCTAAATTTATTATTCGTATGGATAGCGTCACTAATAAATTTCCATTGTTGTATGTCGTGGTTGAATTTACACTTTGCATCTGGACTATCAGCAGCTCCAGGAACGTTCAATATGATAAGACTACGACTGTCGCGCTCGTTTACTTTTCCAATGTTCCTATTTACTGCCGATTTTGCATGTTTTGACTAGGGTATGTCAACAAAGATAAATGGTGTGTTTTCTTCATCGTCTCGCAACAAGCATGCAGATAACAGTATATCTCCTAGTTCTCCTTCACTTTGCAACACTACCTTGAGCAATCTCGGTTTATCTTGTTGCGGCGCTTTTGGAGCACGAGTCAAGCGAGTCAGTGAAACCGGATTGATTGTTTTAAACTCATCCTAGTGCACAGTTCCGAACATTTGGTTAAATCATGCTGCTGTCTGTTCGAGAATAGTGTCTCAGTTGCCTCTGACACATTGGTACAGATAATGCTGAGCGAAACCCTTTTTGAAGCTGGTTTCTCAAACACAACACTTGAGAAGGATGGCTTTAGTTTTGACTCGGTTGTATCCATCTCTTTGGTGTCTTGTAGCAATATTTCCTAATATTTAGGGGCGCTAGTGGTGAATAAAGATGACATTGAATGTCTTGGATGCTTTGTTGTTTGTTCGATCAATAGCTCCATTGAATTTCTCATTTTTGTAAACCGATTTTCCAGGTGTGACAGTCTACTTTCAATTTCATTAGGCTCTTTACCCACAGTCAAGTCTTGACTCTAGTGGCGGACGTCTTTAATGGAATGTCTACAGCTTGTACAAACATAAACGGATGGGTGTTTCTCATCGCTTAAAAGCCTCACACAATCATCAGTCAAATTCTCATCACATGACGTGTGTTGGTGGAACCCGCAGAAAGTACATTTAACTGAAACAGTATCAACGCTCATTGGATGTAGAGGTCATAACGATCCCGTGTCGCCTTGGCATGAATACTTCTCACGGTCACAGCTGGATCGATCTATTTCTTTGTCTGGATCTCGTGACATGTTCGCACGTTTGTGGGTGGTATAGGGCTTGCCGGCTGATCGATAATGGTTTTTTGTCGATTGAGTGATTTGATTCGGTGGCGAGATTTTAGCATTGAACAACTAATCTGTGATAAGTCGTGAACCATAGAAGATAGAACACGAAATAAGGTATAAAACATTTTAGCTCTATGTAGTCGTTGCAATGATAGCAAAATCCGTAGGATATCTGGTGCTGGTTAAAATTGTGAGCATGAACAAATTGGTCTTTTCCTGTCAAACTGGTAACTTTGCTATACGTCGACTTGCACGATTGAAATGTATGAAATCCGATAGATATCGTCGAGTGATTCATGGAATTCTTTAAATGGTATAAATCCAAGCAGATGCAACGAAGTTATGATCAAAATTGTCACAACAACGAAAAATACGTCCACACAGTAGCATTCTATCATTTTGTTTCTATCAAGCTGATGTAATCCACTTTTCTATGTTGTGTTGTTTGCATTTACAATTCTACTGACGTTGCACACATCGAAAGAGCGGGACAAAGTGGCGCTTCGACCCAGCGGAGTGTGATACTAGTCATATTCCACGGCCGTGGATTCGTAGGTAAAGACTAGGTCTAGGATAGATGTCTGTTGCAAATTTCTTTATCGAGGATTTTCGAAAACATGATCATACAAGGGGATGCAATGAAGCATTTCGCGAAATTTGTAATACAATGAGTAAGGTAGATGATCTACTCGGTTTTACAGTTGAGGATGTTTTCCAGCGTACTGCATTGCATTCCAAAGTTTTTCGTTGTCTGCATCGGAGGATGATGATGAACGGTAAACCACACGAACGATGCAACTGTCTCCTGAGTCAAGTTTAAAGTTACACCAAATACTGTCCCCAATATCGAGGTCTGTGTCTGTAACTGCCGTGCTGTATAAACATTTATGGTGGTAAACAGCTACTCCACCACCTATAATTAAGCGGTCTCTCCGAAACAGGGTCATGCTCAGAATAGAAAGATAGCGATCGCCCACGTGAAGTAGAAATTATCCCTCAATTTTTCATATGACGTCACACGAATACTGATTGCAGAGTTCTTTCAGTTCAGCTAATTTCTTTACCAGGCATTGCTTTTTTGTATATAAGCAATTGATTGTGGTTTTCGTAAACAGTGATAGAGTCGAAAGCTCGTCCATTTGTTCAACTCTTCCAGAGTCGGAAATTGGTCGATTCTTGAGATTTCCAAAATATTTATACTCTGAATTTCAACTGATTGTAGAATCCGTGGTTCATTAGTGGATTTCGGTGTAGAAAGTCTTGGGTCACTCATTTTGACATTCATCGGTAGATTACTAAGATTTGCTTTCCAGTTGGCCCGAACTGATTCTAACATTTCTCGTTAAAATGTTATTCTTAGAGATTTTGGCCAGTCACTTTATAGTTTGGTGATCGAGGTATTCTAAAAATGCTCACCACGACTGACTCGCGAGCTCCGATGCTGTTTTCAATATAGAGCGACTTTTTGTAATCGTGGTGCTGTATTTCACTTCCCGAAGCAGTACCAATGTCTTGGGGAACACCAAGAAAACCACCCTGCTTTTGTCAGATATTTTCACCACGGATTCTCGGTATGTATGCGAATTTTAGTCTGCGGAAAGGCACGGAGCGAATATGAGTTTAGTAGCACATCTGTCATCTCTTTCTGTCTTTAAGGTGTTATCCTCAGTAAACGTGGTTCGTCAAGATAAATTTCATTTTCGGTGCCGACGTAGGTGGAAGTTGTAGTTTGTGTATGCTTTTACCAAAGCTTTCAGTAAGAAGTTACAATCATATTTATTTGGTGATTTAACTCTTTGCAGTATAATTAATTGAAAAAATTCGACATTTAAATCCTAATTTTGCTTCTAATATCCATGACAATACAATTAGTTAATCCAAATGAAAACAGAATAGCCGGTGTTAAATCAGACAAAGGTTGCAGGGTTTTATAAATAACGATTTTAGAACCACTCGGGATAATATGGCTCAAGTAGAATAAGTATTCATCATTTGTTTTTATTCATCGCTAGTTTCAATACCACCACACTATAAATTTCTTAAACATTCGTGATTTTCTAAGACTTGAATAGCAAATAATTTCACAACAGCTGTAATGAATTTCAATTTTTAAAATTCACTTGTGGACCACCTACTAATTATGCTCGTCCACTAATCAGCATAATCACTGCATTCATAATATATTCTCATGAATTTTCGCAATATTCTGCCACCGTTAATTTTGTCTCTGTCATCGCTAAGCGATGGAAACGTTTAACTTAGAGACAATGTTTTCAACTATTAATGCTCATCAGCGAAATCTCACCAAATTAAACGAACTTGCAAAATATATTCATCATCCATTTCAAAAGGTTCGAAATATGCTATCGTAATGGCATATTTCAATTACCTGAATTTTTGTGGTAAACTTTCGCTTTGACTATAATTTATGCAATCAACAAGCTAGAAAAATAATAGCTCTATTTTTTGGCATTTATAATTAGATAATTTCACGCTAGCTCATATTACGACAAAATCTAGTAGATGAAAAATTCGCAAAAGTTTAAACGAATGGGCGAAAATATCGATCGAACTGATAAACAATTATCGTCAATTATATTTTTTCGTTGGTCAATTATCGACCATTTTCTCACAATTCCTTCTCATGAAAATCATTTGAAATGATTCATGTCAGTATTTGGAGTTTTAGTTTTGCAAATGATGGAAATTTGTTTGAAGATGTCTTGTCTGTATAGATTTTTGGGCGATATGCATTGTACACTGGATAAACAGTTTTATTGAGCAGTCATCTCACATTAAGCTTCTTTACAAGTCAACAAAATGAGTTCTTTATTTGTTTTTCATTAGTGCATAAAATCATTTTTTCAACATTTTTCAAATCGTTTACATGCAAATGATTTGAGGTTTAACATTACATGATCCAATTAACTTTAGCTTCATAATTTCGATTTATAATTCCATTAGAAATTTGAAGTATTTCTTCTTTATTTTTTTGGAATATTTGTTTTTATTCCAAAAATGTGCAATTTCATTTTTAGATACAATTAATTCTTTGCAGTAGATTGTTGTAGATCGCGAAGTTGCGTGGAACAAAATTATCGCATTTTGAAAAAGTAAGAACATAAATCAATTATTTAAATGCAATAATAATTTTTACTTAAAATTTGTAATTACTTTGCACATAAAAATGAGTGGAGCGATTTATTTTTATTGCAAATCTTTCAACGTTACTTGCATTGAAAAATGTTAATTTGTGAGCCCTGAAATCGAGCAAATTCAGATATATTGGAAATTAATTTTGAATTACCATGGGAATGAGGTTGTTTTTTGCGGTGAACCATTTATAGAAAATTTAGGCATTGAACTCTGAGAAGTGAAAAATTCAGTGAGATGGTAATGAATTACCGAATTTCGGGGACAAGCTAACAATTGAAAATAGATATCATAAATAAATGTGAATGATTTCTACAATTGCAAATTGCGAAGAATTATTGAAAATTATTTTTTAAAGCAGTTTTTGAAATTATTTAGTACTTTTCAACCTGCTCTACTTCTTCGAGTAAATTTGTGTAATATTTTATCGTTTACATCTTGGAATGCAGAAATTTAAATTCAACAACTCACTTTGAATTGTTTTTCCTGCGAAGCCAATTGGTACAATTCGTCCCTCAGTGCGAACGCCGTTGAGATCGGATCGGAGGTGGTCAACGCCAAATATGCCGAACTCGAAAGCGCCTGATACGTGTGAAGTCGTTGTAGTTCAAGGATTAGTGAATCCTGTCGGAAAAAGGAAAATTAAAGCTATCAATGTAATGTGTTGCTCACTTCCCCATCCCTTACACACCACTACCGGTTTCTGGCTGTTTGCCATCGTCAGGTGGAGACAGTAAGATCAGGTTCAGTGAGCCTTGAAACAGAGGATTAAAAGTAAACAAGGTTTTGCTTGTATGCCAACTGTTAATCCACTGTTTCAAAGCTCACTGAACCTGATCTTACTGTCTCCACCTGACGATGGCAAACAGCCTGAAACCGGTAGTGGTGTGTAAGGGATGGGGAAGTGAGTAACACATTGATTTTGTCATCCATAAGCACCTTTAGTGCTTGACCAAGAATCACTTTGTGATTCCGTGTCCGAAAATCGTGGTTCGTTGTACGAATCCTATATAACAGTTGGCATACAAGTAAAACCTTGTTAAAGCTATCAATGTTATTACGGTAAAAGTGCTGCGCAGTCAGAGACTGCACTTTGACGAAGATACTATCATGTTGCCCAGGCCTAGAGAGATGTTAAAATAAAAATGTCATAGTAATGAGACTTCAGCGTGTCTCAGCATGCTGCTCATTACCAGTGGCCAATCAATTTAGCAAGGTGTAAGCCGCACAGCATATCCGCGCGATGATATTAGAGTAGCCATGTATACCGGGGTACTATAATTATATTTTGGTTAATGTGATAGACGGGATAAAAAGCATTACAAATGGTAAAAGCATCGGTATAATGAAACATTATCTTTTCACAGATTGAAGCGTCATTTCAACACAGATTATGTTCCAAAAATTTGTTCCTCACATAAGAACGGTTAGTTGAGGTTGATTTTTTCAGTGTGAATTCATTGTAGGTAAAATTGACCTGATTTAACCAACATCAATTCGATGAAGCATCAATCAAACACAGACAATGAGTGATGTTTCGTTGAATGGACCGAAACAGTTGTTTTCTATTTGGAACTCGGATTACTTGCTAATGAGGCCATTGATGAATGGGGGGTGGAAAACCTCATGCAATTGATGAATAGTATTTACAATTCATTAAAAAACACATCTAATTTTAAACGAGGAGGTGTTTGAAAATTTAAACTTGATTTGGAAGTCACTAAGTTTGGATGCAATGCATTGTCGGTTATCGACAAGAGAGCTACATGCAAACCAAAAAGCGGAACTACTGGATAAATTGATTCATCAGAAGAAGACATTTGGCTACTTCACACGTTTCCAATAACAATCTAATTACTTCAGTCAATTGACTAGAAACGGGAAACTGCATGGATTTCGAAGCACTCACGTTGTATGTTAATCATGATTCTTTGATTGTGAATTGCGAGCCTACAGAGATTGGTGGTGGTAGACTTGTTTGAATTCGATCATCCAACAAATAGTTTACTCCATGATTGATACCAGTGTAGCTGGTACAGTGCAAAATCTGTTTAAAGTACAATTGCAAAGGTTCCTTCGTCTCAACCATACTCTGAAACCAGGGATAAACTGATGTCTCATTTTGATACCGGAGAAGGCCGTGTTTTACATACGGAATTTGTAACCCGAATATGGGCAATGAAGACTCATTGAATCCAATTTGTAGCATGGAAATCCGTAACTGCAACATCATTGTGTACATCTGTCTACATGGGACACTTTGTAAATTGACTGGTTCAAGCGTTCTTTCCTTACTTACGGTGCTTGAATTTTTATAGGTGCCTTCATTCAATGACAAAATTTCACCTACTGTTACGTTGAGATTACTTATTTACTATGAATTTCTATATAATACATGCTGTACTAATTTTCATGCGTTAGATCATTATACTAACATGACATAGCACGTACTATCCTATGTGATATTCGACCTCTACTCGCCTACAGGGAAACAGAGAGGTTATGGTATGATTTCAGTACCATTTAGGACCACATAACATCTTTCTCGTACTGCATGTTTTAAAGTGTAGACACAATAATGGTAGGTAGAAGGTCATAATATGTCTACCAATAGGCAGAAGTCAATCTCAAAACAATATTATTGTTTCAGTTATAATATTAGGCGACGCTTATACCTTTATCTTAATTGGTATAGCATTCAGATGGTTATTTCCAATGTTGATGCATTTTTGTCCAACGCAGTTACGACAAGTGGATTAAAGATAGCTAAAAGGGCATTAGAAGCTGATGCCAGTTTTCCGAATAGTACGATTTTGAGCGTCCCGCAAATTATCAACAGTTTGTCAATTTACTTAAGCATGAACCACTTTGTATGTAATGAGAAATTATATGAACAAGAAAAATTAGCAAATGGTTCGGCGATATTCCCAGTACACGGGAATATATATGGAACAATTTAAAAAACAAACCCCCTAAAATGAAACGACTAGATTCAAGCTACGGTCTTGCTACGTCGGTGTCTTATTTTTCATCATAAATTGGAAACAGTTTGAGTCGTCCTTTAAGTATTTGTAGGACAAAGACCACAATATAGCGGACACAAAGGAAGTCTAAAGTATCAGAGATAACATTCCATTTTAAAGTGCTCGCCAAAAATTAGATCGGAAGATAAAGACATTTGTCTATCGGAAACCCGTTAATGCTGATGCTATTAGACAATACATCTCCGCCTATCCAAGATAAGTTTTCGTATTCAAAGCTTGGCCCATGTTCCGTGAAATGAAATATCTATCTAGTGATTACACGTAAGGATAAAAGGTTTATTGTGATGCCACCCAACACCTAAGGCGTCAATAGGTGTGGTGTATTTTGAAGGAAAAAAACTATCTGTTCCACCTTAATGATGAGACAAATTTCTCAAGCATTACGAATATCTTATAGAGAATTAAATATTATTGTTTCCGGGTGTTTACATAGGGCGGATTGTCAGGGAACTCCAAACAAGTATCAAAGAAGAGTCCCGAGATGATAGCAATTATCAATCACATTTTCGTGATTCAGACTATGTGGAGCACATATTTGATACAGGTCATAACATCGAACTCGACCATGTTGAATTGTTAAGTCGCGGTAATAAACCGTATGGCGAACGCCTACATGCGTAAGCAAAGATGTCTACAATCTGCGCTCATCATTGATCTGAGCATAAGTTAGCCAATATTTGTCTTATCTATATTATTGATTTGTTTTCTTCTCCAAAAATATGTTAAAATATGTTCGCGATCCCACATTTTCATATGTCAGCCACACTGTCAATCATTCCTGATCATCTTCACTTGTATCCAATTTACGAGAATACAACATTGGGTGATGTACGCCAGGGCAGTTCAATATGGAGAACTAGCTGTTGCCCATGCAGCAAGTGCTCCCTCTCCACGGCACCACTGGAACCAAAGGAACAGCTAGGTTGATACGTTTGGACAACGATGTCGTTGCAGGAGCTGGCAGGACGAAGTTGAATAAACTTCGGACTGCCTAACGGGACTCCAGCTCCGGATCTTTCCTCGAGATTGACTCCTGAAGCCTTTTCCATGATTGGATGTAGCCACAAGGCAGTAGATGTTTGAAATAAGGGTTTTCCTTCCCTTGTCGATTTTCGACTACAGATTCTAGTCTTGCTTACGCGGCCTGACACCCCCAGACTAACTATAAGCTGCATAGCGGTAAGTTGAAAGAGAAATGGTCGGTGGAATCCTACTTAATCATTTTTCCTGAACTGACTGTCACCCACGGTCTGACGCAGCTTCTGTGAGAAACGAAAAATTACGCAAAACTACTCTGACCGATTGCCTGCAAATGTATTTTATTTATGACTGCACAATCGGTTCCAAACATATTCCAACCAATGGTAAATTGAATTATTAAAAATATGCTTGAGAAAACATACAACGATATCATTTCAATGTAAGCCAAGTGCTTCCAATTAACGGAGCAATCTAGACATATCGTAGATGGTCATAGTAAAAAAATATGAATTAAGGTTCATTATAATCCAAAGTTTTAATAGTTCGATATCAAATAATTTACAGTAACCATAGGTTAAATATTGTGGGTATATATACAAAGGACAATAATGTGTTTCAGTATGAAAAGTCAACTTGTGTACTCAGGTCCGAGGTTGGTTTTGTTTAACATATATTTGTCAAGCTCAGCCTTGAGCTTGATTCGGGCTCGATTCAATGATTTGGTGCTTTCGAAAGCCGGTATGCAGAGCATGTTCAACGTACTAATACAGTCAAGACTACACAGGAAGGGTGTATGAACAGAATTCGTATCCGCCTTATTTCAGTAGAACGAAGCTTTGGAGAGTTAAAACCGGAAGGCTAAATGTAAACATTGACGTTGGCAAAATGGTTATAAAAGTTACTGTCATTTATTTTACTAGTTGAGAAGAACTTGTTGTTGGCTGCTAATTTGGGATGCACTGTGTGAAGCTTGAAGATGGGCGGAGCGGATACTACTCTCTGCTCCTGAAAGTAGTTCAGTCCAACTACGTGAAAATGCAATCGGTCAGCCTAGTACTGCATATAGCCGTGACTGCTCTGGACTGTGGCGTCATTGAATCACTGTACAGCATGAGCTTGTTGTCCGCTTGCATCAATGATCATCATCCATCAAAGAAATCCAAAAAATGTTATATATAAAACACCTCGCGATACACCAAATTTCAGCTTCATTTGTTTGATTAAAAATCAAATTAAAATACTCATCCGTTATCACTAACCTCTGCTCTAATTGTCTCACAACTGGAACAGTTGCATGACCTGTCATGCGGCAATTCCAATTTAACACCTCTATCCAGTAATAATTGAATAATTTCATGATTATTTGTATGAGCAGCGAGCATTAGAGGCGAAATATCCGAGGAAAATTGAGAACGTTTGCCGTAGTTCCCGCTTGAGGTCTGATGCTTCCGCCCTGTAATCCTCATGTGCTTTTCCAATCGTATGTACTGCGGATGATCGACGATCAACTTCACCAGATGATTTTTTGACTGGCTGATTGCATGCAGCAGAGCATCTTCGATTGAATAAAAGTCCAGGCTGCCAACTAGTATGTCAACTAAATCGAGGTTTTCATTTTTCACTGCCAATAATAACGCGTTCCTACCCATGTAATCAACGCAACTTCGGTCAAGTTTACTGTCCGACAGCAACTCACGAACCACTTCGACTTCACCGAATTCCGAAGCGTTCAAATATACGTACTCTTTGTCATGAAGTTGCGTGCGAACTACAAGACCAGACTCCGAGGAAAGCTTCAGTCCTGCTGGAGTGTATTTTGTTTTTGCAATATTCTGTTCTGTTAGCATTTTTCGATTAAGATCAGCAGTGATATAAAAAAACTAACAGTGGATTCCGCAAGTTAAATAAGTTATACATAATGATGCTTAATGGAATAATGAAATTGTCCACAAGGCCAATCAGATTAGCGGGAAAGAAGCCAATGAGAATACGGGAAAAATAATTTTTCAAAGCAAGTTTTGACCCAAAGAATGCATCAGTAAATTAATTCATATCAATTTAATAATCTTCTTTAAAATATAATGGTTTCCAAATGCCTCACAATACGCGGGCGATGTGTTTTTCACCGAATGCCTTAATATTCACATCTATAAATAGACCATTGTAGCTAGTTAAAGAAAAAGAAGAAAATGCTTTTATTCATGTAAACAAATTTTCAGCAATTAGATTAATTGCTCTACAGAGTTAAGATAAAGTGAAATGTATGGAATCACACAAGCGTGATCCAGGCAATGTGATGCAGTATAAATACTGTACGTGTGCCAAAATACTGTCATGTTACCAATGCCTCGACAATCATGCGAATATAATTAGAAAATAAAGTTAGATAAATGACGTGAAGATTCCAACATCAGTTATCCAATTGTCAAGGGCATCTTCACCTCTGAAACAAACAGCGATTGAATAAAATGTATCGAGCCTTGCAAGGAATAAGAGTTTCTGAATTTATAAATTCTTGAATAAAGAATAAAATATTGGCTTCAAGTTGAGGAACATTTTTTGCAGGCAGCGACGGTCTTGTTCAGTGGATGTGCACTATCAGAAGAAATGATTTTAATCAGTCTGTTACATTTACTGAAATGCCGATCGCTAATAGTGTCCCAAATTAAACTAGGAGATAAACAGCTCAGTCTTGGGATGACCTCAGTAACTCTTCTAATTGGAATAAATTCCTTTTCTAGAAGGCCGGGAAAAACTATTCGGAATGAACAGAGGGAGTTTGGAACGATGCGAGAATTAACAAACCGTTGAATTACATTAGGTGGGATAAAGCGAGAACGAAGGCTTAAAACGGCAAACGGTTAAATTTCAAGAATTGTGTGGTCGCATGATTGGTCTAGCTAAGACCCAGGTTGGAAGGCTCTGGTAGTCACTTCTATGCCAAAGCTGCAGGTTGGGCATTTGTGCTCAGTAACTTCATAAATTTCAAATTGAAGTTTGATAACGCAGTTGTTCGAATTAGAAATGGTAGCGAACTTGCAAGCATGAAGTCTTTTGGGTGCATTGGTGAAAGCGAAATGAAAGATATTTTTAGGAGACAAGAGGGAAAACTTAGATTGGAATTATTGAGGCCTTTAACAAGATGCGAAATATTTTGAAAAGGAGTATGTGTTATCAGAAGTTCATCAATGAATGCATTACAAGCGTCAGATTAATAATTGGGGACGTCATAAGTACTTATCAAAATTAGGGATTGAAAATGGAAAAGATGACAACCTTTACACTCGACGGTTCGGCAATATATGTCAGGTTAATCAGAAGTACAAATCTGTTAGCTTTTCCAAAGAACAAGTCCGGCGGAGACGAAATTGTAGTAGACTCACTGCTACATTAACGTCCCACGACGGTAGGAGAAAACGCACAGGACAGTGAAGATTGTATCGCTGCAGCCAAAACGTGTACAACGGTACAGGAGAGCAGTCACGTTGCGAGTATGACTGGAAAAGATGTCATGGTCAATAGATTTAAGGTTCGGTAAAACACAGTTGTTACATATCCTCCTCCAAGAAGCCTGGTCGGAAGAGACTTCTGATTGGTAATTGACATTTAAAGATGTCGAACGGTGCAAGTTCATTCCAGGCTGGAACAACTGTGTTTTACCGGACCTTGAAACTATTGACCTTGATACTTTTCCGTTTACACGAGCTACGTGAGTGCACTTCTGTTTCTTTGTACAGTTTATAGCGACTGTGATACAATCTTTGTTGTATGGTGCGTTTTCTTCTGCATTCGTGGGACGTTATTGTAGCAGTCAGTCTACTAAAATTCACCAGAAACCTTCAATAGGAACCAACACATTCTCAATTGCAGAATGAAGCCACGTTTCTTGAAACATAGTGACGCCTGAGTGCAGTGAACATTTCGAAGTAAGCAGTTGTTAAATTTCTGCATACTTGGACCATATGTAAAGAATATTAGACGATAAATTACAATGTATGTGCATTTTAGAAATAGCCTGATTTCTGCGAAGTCGACTTGCCAACCTAAACGATGTTACTTTTTACTTTTTCATTGATTGCTTCAATATATAGTTCATTTTTTGCCAAATGCCGTAACCAATCATTTTAGGCATAGAATTTTAGCTGTAAAACTCGGTATCTCGTAACTCTGTTAAACTGTGTTCGTCAAACAATTTCCTTCGTTGATACTAAAACATGATGAATTTAAAAACAGCGTTAGAATTGTTCCGAAAATCGACGACAACGTAGGTGTAAATGTTAATGTTATGTACGGCTGATTTAAAGGCCCCGCTTTTGAGATTTAATTAATCTTCCGGTGTCCAGCATTGTCTATGGTTTTACAGAGAGGAAAGTTTTTATGGAGCGGTGTACACTGATAACCACATTTAAATAACACATTTTAACGTAAATCCTCATTTGAGTGCATTTAGATCTCATACACACATAGCGAACTGTTTCGCGCTGATTGCACTCGTCAGGTGGGAACAGCACGATCAGTATCCGTAAGCCTTGAAACAGTGAAGGGGTGGTTAAATTAGTTTGAACTTGTAGGTTAATGCTGGATAAGGTTGGCACGACAAACTCATATACTCACACACACGGAGACTTGAACAAAAATCTTCATTTGCACGGATTTTTGTTCAAGACGGTGGGTTTAATTTTGTCCAGAAGAAATTGTCGAATTATATTTCTCAGATCAACCGGTAAAGCTTGTGAAGTGAATAGTATATTAATTTAAATCAACGAGATCAGTGAGTCGTGCGTTATAGTCGTTATATTGTTAAGATTTTTTCATAATATCTGTGATTCGTGTATGCACTTAAGTCTAGATAAATAAACTGTTCAGTGGCATTAGGCAAATAACTGGAATGAAATGAAAATTAGAAAAACAAGAAATAACCGAGATAACGGTAAACATGCATAACTTTCTGAAACGCAAAATTTCGATTCAAATGGGTCTCTGAATATGCTATGTTGTAAATTCATTGCTCATTCAGTGCCCGACAAATTTTAGCCCATTTTAAAAGCTAATTTGCTTTTCTCGTGATCCCGCGAAAAGCAAGCCTATGGAAAGGACTAGCTTGCATTGACTATCGCGGAAAATCTCGGTTATTTAATGCATGATTGCTATCCTGAATTCGCGAATAACCTAGTTCGGTACGTGACGCAGTTTGTTTCAAGACTCTCAGGTTTCAGTTGGTAATCGCAACATTTATTTCAGCTCATGTCCAATCTACAAAACAGGAAGCTGACAAATTGTTGCCTTTGAGACACATGCTGTAACGAATTTGTATCACACTTATTACGTTTTCGTTTCTCGCGATCAAAGGTTGATCCTGTGTGTAGCTAAAATGATTTCGTAACTGCTCGCCCATTCGGTTAACCGATTCATTGAAGAAATCATTAATAATAACATCAGGAGGGGGATATTTAACAACTACAAGTTGATTACTTTTTACCACATTTTACACTGTGAGGATAATGAATTGGTGCAAGTCTAGGCAACCAAATAGTCATGCTAAATAATGCTTCTGATAATTATCTCACCGTATAGAGGAAGCGAATTATTGGGAATAAACAATCGCTGTGATAATGCTTATTATTTATGGTCGTATAAAACAGTCAGTCAGTGGCAAGTCAAGTATGCTGACAGTGTACGGAATTACCGAAGTCTGCACGTGTTTCCGCTACAACAGATTAAACCGTTTTTCTAACTAACAAATCAGAGACTCTCAATTCAGAGGTAATCAAACTTCAGCCTTTATTTTTGGTTCATGTGTCTATTACTTTACGTATCACACATGTAGGACGGTCAACAAATAATTGCTTCATCCCAAATCCTCAAACCAGGAAACCGTTTATTGCTAAAGTGTTAATTACACGAATGATAATTGGTGCTGCATACCCCTATCTCATTTCGATCAAATGAAATTCATGTCAAACTTAGTTGAGTTACGAAAGATTGCATCAATCAATTACCCAGTGAACATTTTAAAATTAACAAAAAAACTGTGCGTCGTTTTCTAACAATTTCGTATATGCATACACTGTTTATTGATGAGGTGCATCTTCACTGCCACATATAAATCAGTATGATACCGTTGCATAATAACAACAAATGTTGCATGCATCGTGATTTCATATTGCCTTGGACAGCAGACGCCCAACCCTTAATTAGATTTCTTCAGTAGGGTCAGTCATTATAATTCAACGACAGTCTTTATTCGAGACATGAAGGTCAAAATCAAAACTTTCCAATTTAGTTTTGTCACTGCTGGACATTGCTGCCAAAATCTGCGCTGATCAGATATATTCTACAGACAATGTGGAAATTTACATGAAACCAAATATTCTTTTATAAAAAATTAAAAAAATTCTTGTGAAGTATATTGCTTCCGCCTTTGGAATTGATTACCCTCGAAGTCTTCTACATCAGAATTTGTGTTTACTTTTCTTTAAAAACAGATTGGATGATTAATATATTACGGTGCTGACATCCCCATCACATACACACCAAAACCGGATTCTGGCTTTTTGCCGTCATCAGGTGAATACAGTAAGATCCTTTATTGAGCCTCGAAAGTCATAGAATAGTAAACCAAGGTAATCTTGAATGACGCTATTAAATTGGTTCCTACAATGAAACACGATTCTAAGATAGAGAATTGCAGTGATTCTTGGTCAAACGTTCAAGAGGCTTATAAACGTTCTTGGATAATCTCTTGGTGAACAACGTGGTTATTTTGTAATGAAAACTGTTCAACCGAAGCATTCAAATATACCCTGGATGATTATTTAAGTGGACCAAATTTCATTTGACAGACGTTTAACGAAATTGAAAGATTGTCTTTCATTTTATTATACTATAGATTTTGAATGTCTAACATCAATAAATGTGACTAACTATGGCACGTGAATTTTTTATTCATTATTGCTTATCTAGGATTCCATAGCTAAACGAGTTTTAAATAAAGAATTTCTTTTTATATTTCCCTATTTCGCCAAATTTCTAGAAAAAGTCCGATTTGTGAAACAATTCTGACAACAAGTCAACGTCATAGTTTATTATTTGTGAAACAGCTAAAGCGAACTAATCATGAATTTTTAGTAAACGATTTCTGGTGGCTTCGTTCTCAAATACAGTAACAAATATACGAATTTTTGCGCATACCGAAACCATTCGGCAACACTCGCGAACAGAATAAAGGCAACCTACCACAGAGCAGTTTCAAGGAACACACGTGCAATGGACCTACCGAAAACCACGTTTCGGTCATGAAAACGGACAAGTTTACATCTAAATTTACCACACAACCACACCATGAATGAACAAGCTGTTTCAGCGGGCTCACAAATGCACACACTAACAGAATTACGTGTCGGATCTAAATGCATGACAGAGAGACTCGATGAATTATCTCTCTAAAATTATACAGTTATCTCATCCCTCACTCAATGTGAACCATGAGCCAGGCCAAATGCTCCGTATACACGAAATACTCGTATCGTCAGCTGAAAAAGTTCTTACCACCAGACCGTAATTCCGATTGGACACTACGCCATGGATTTCAAACTTGTGTGTTTTATATTTTCTTTTACGGAATACTTGTCTTGTTTACGGTGGCAACTTTAAATTTGTATTTGTATCGGATCTTGGATTGGAACAGACCATCAGTGACGGGTATACAATCACCGTTGCGGCTGGAACCTGGACTGTCTCTAGTTCCGGTTATTGATTCGAGGCATACATTAATAGCATACAAGGTAAGCAGTCGGCATCTGTCAAAACCAGTAATATAGCTTAAACATGAATATCTAATTTTTCAAATCAATGCTTGACTCGTAACTTGATTAATTCGAATGTCCACGAACAAGTATTACATTTATGTATAAAATTTGTGATCTCATGAGAAACGTATATGGAAACACGGATCCGAATCACGTACTTGCCTCCAACCTTGTTCAAAACGAAACCTATAATTTGCTTGTTTTACTAGTTAATCTGAAAATATACTGGTCATATTTCGGATAGGATTTGAGCAAATAAGTGATATAATTGTTGAATGAATTTCCATTAGGCAGTCTGTGTTGGGCGACTTATTCAAATACGATTCCTTATTCAATTATCTCCCTTGTATGAATGAAAGTATTTTTTAATTTTTTCATGGATTATTGCTTCAAAAACGCAGAAATTTGTAACAATTTGGTAGTATTTGAAACTTTTCCGTATTGCGAATAATGTTTGTAAGAAACATTTCACTTGATATTAAATTATGCTTTCTTTTTTGATAAAACCTAGGAAATCCATCCTTTGCGTAAGTGTCCTCAGATCCAGTCGTGAGAGGCGCCTAACGTACGATGTATTTTCAAAACCATCGGAAAGTTTAGAAGCTCTGTCATATAAGCGGTGCGGAGGTACATTATCTTCTTGAAGCCATAGTGTCAATGCATGGGGAGCATAGTCTAGAGCCGGGTGTATATAATTGTTCATAATGAGAGGAAAACAACCCAGGGAAGAACGTCAAAATATCCGCGTAACATACATATCAGTCGTAACGCGCGTTTGTAAGCGTTTTTGCATTGTAAACCACTTTTCAAACTACTGCAACTCCAGATACCTAGGTTTTTTCTTCCTATGTGCTCTCCAGGATTTGGTTGCCGTGCTTGTATGGATAGGAAAAGTCAGTATGGGGACCGATCTGCCTGATCTTAAAATTTTACGTATTCAAAGGCAGTTTATTTTATGATGACCAATTGTACAAAGCAGTTGGGTCGCTTTGTTGCAAAGTAGAATCATCAACATTGCTACTTTGCTTCCATATTTTCATGTCGTCACCAAACGGAAGCATCTTACTGTCGTTTGGCTTGGGTAAATCATACATGTAGATCAGGAACAATATTTGTACAAGCTCTGATCCTCGCGGAACACAGCTAGTGACATCGATATGCTTTGATAAAAGACCATCCACACGAACTATGATGTATCTATTGCTACGGCAATCACGAATCCATTCATATAATTTTCCAACTAAACTTTGTTTCTGTAGCTTTATCAAGAGTGAATTATGATCGACTTTGTTTAAAGCTTTAGACATCTCAAGGTGGCGTGCAAAAATAAATCCACTTGCTTTTACAACACTCCTTAATAGTCTAAGCTTATCAGCAAGTTTGTTAGACAAAAACGATTTCTGTGGAATCCGTGTTGGGCAACTGACAAAAGTCCGTTCCTTTCTAGATGTTGCACTATTTCTGCAAGTATTATTATTCGCTCAAAAAAATGTTTATTCCGATGACAGCAATACATTAAAGAATACTTGCAGGTGTAAAATATATGGTGAAGTAATTCATTCGAATTTAGGAAAACACTGTGCAAAAATGATTCATAGGCCATTAATAAATCGATTTGCCACGAAATGCTTAGATTCCACGTAACAATGATATATTCATTCTATGCGTCCGATAATCTTTACCACTATGCATTGAAATTTGCAGGTTTCACTATTATTGACTGAAAAGTGACCAAAGATAACAATGTATTGAATAATGTGTGTGCTAAATCAGGGAATCATATTCTGACGAAGCTTATGTGTCAGAAGCGAAACGTTACCAATGAATCACGCACTAAGCGATTCACTACAAACTTTCTTTTTCATGATGTCCATAGACGATTGCATTATTAAATAAAATGAAAAAATTATTATCCGCATGGCGGTTAGAAATATAGCCAACTGTCCATGAAGGGTTACATCACCACCGTCAGAAAAACATTCAACTTTTGCGCAAGAGAGACTATTCAAAGTTAGCTAGACATCAAATATATCATGATAATACGTTCAGACTCACTTTTCCAATCAATTTTAGATCGATTAAGCCACGGGAAAATTTAGAAAGTCGAGTACAGCTCTGCAATGGTAATGAACAAAGTGCTACATTGCGATAAAACCTCAATAATATAATAATTATGCAATTACAATTAGCCAAAATAAAAGATTCCATGGCTATTACAAAAATTAAATAGCTTTAATACACTATGTTACACACGTAATTTTTTATGCATAAATCGGATATTCAAATCCCAATCCAGGAGGTTGGGTGAAACAGGTAGAATTATTTTGCACACTTATAGAAGTTCGGATATATCGATGTAAAGTATTCAACTCCAAATACTATCTGCAATATATATATATATATATATATATATATATATATATAACTTCATGTGTATAGGTATATGTTATTGAACACATTGGTGGTGCAAGCCTTATCTTACAGTGACTATAATTTCAGAACGCCAACTAAGTTTGATATAGCCAGCCAATCAAACTCGACGAAATGGCATCTGACACCAATGCTATTGTAGTTATTTCTAACGCACTACTCGTATCCACGGTGATGAACAAAATCAAACACATCGAAAATAATCATTGTCTTCAATCGCTGCTGACTTTAAGCGCGCTGCTAAATTGTATGGGATCTTGATAAACAAGGCAGTATTACTGTCAAAGCACAAATGCATAAGTGCTTTTCAAAGCAGGTCAACAGGTCATGTTCATTCGACTGAAAGTACTCAATTTAATTTGGCTGGGTATTATGTACTGAATGGAAAACCATTGATTTCTAAAGGGTTTAATGCATAAAAGTTGAAATCAGCAAGCCTACCGTGGACAATCTTCAGCTACAGTATAAATACGTTTGCGCAAAGATATGAAAGCTCATGACATTGATCCTAATACTTGATAAAAACTTGTTTTTGACAGCTAAATTTTTATCCATTGCGTGAAACGTCATTCTTGAGCTTGGTAAGTGCAGATACTCCACTCGCCTGCTTGGAAATACCGTTGATCGGTCTATCGGTGTGAGCCTTGCAAGAGAGAAATTGTTTCTCCAAATTCGCACTGTTCCAAGATTTTCAGATTTGTAATGAATTATTGGTTTTGCTAGACAGGATATGCATCCTTCTGGTAGCTTGCTCGTGGATTTCGCAACACATATAATAGACGCTAACTCTTTCCATCAGTATAAAAGAGAGAGTTTTGTTTTATATCATCTGTGACTCTTGCTGAAACTCTCAGCAACTTAGTAAGCTGAGTGATCAATATTTCTGAAGCCGAATACCTAAGAATTAGGCTTTAATCATCTAGAAAACGTGGTGTGATAGCTGAAATATTACATGATTACAGTCAGAGGTGATAAAAGATAACTGTTAAAAATAGAAAACCGGCACAGTATGATTCACCACTTTCTCTCCCACTGCAAAAGTCTGTGAATTTGTCAACAATAGGTTGTTTACGCAGCGAATACGCAGACAAAATGGCCTTGTACGTTTTTCATTCACACAGAAATCTTCAGGAGATAAATGACTATCGTGATTCATAGATTGTTAACTAGAAGTTCATGAAACTTCCGGAAAAGTTTTTGACAGAGTAAGTGGGACATAAATGAAAGTGCAAATGAGATTTTTTGCAAATAAACTCGTCGCTGGAAGCAAGATACATCATTTGAATGGCATTGAACAAATCCAGTGAAGATTATCAAAATGCAGTAAATTTGTTCGACTTCCCTGACGAGAATTCGATTATACGCTCTTTTTAGATCAAGGGCACTGTATATGTCAGATTGAGATATCATTTGGAATATATTGTCTATAGGGAGTAAAGTGAAATCAGTCCGGTTTCGGAAAGTTGAATATTAGTTTTGATGTAATCAATTACAATGTTTGACGTTTATTTTTGATCACCATCACTTTCCCACGTTAGAGACTTAGATGGTTCGATAATACGTTCAGTGATTATTCTGTTCAGTTCGGATTGAATAAATAATTCATGGCGTGACTATATCTCCATGAATATGCTCGTTATCGCATGCAGATGATAAATGCCCGATTAACGTATTCGTAGGCAGTCTAACTGTCATCACGACACACATTGCAGGTAGGTAGATCGCACTGAAAAAGTAGTTTACCGCTTTCATAAAGTTTTATGAAATTGGTTCCAAAAAGGATATCGGTAAACAATTCTGGAAGTGTGGAAAGTTTGACATTGGCATAAATAAGTCCGTTTTGTGTCTGGGACATAACAGTGTCCTTTGGTATGTCTTTGTGATTGTGTATAGGCTAAAACAAATTTGTTGTATTATTGAGATGCGAAAAATTGATACCCCTACAAAATGGATCCAAACAAAAACTTCTGTAATCTCCGATGTCCAACATCTAACCTTACACTGATTGCAATGTATTTAGTGTCTGCTTTAGAGAAACAAACTGGATCAAATGTATAGAGGCAGGAGTAGCATGTTTCACGGATTTACCTTAACAGCACACCGAGTGAAAAAAAACGTTTTTCCACGAGTCTTGCAGACTGCCTCTCGAACAATAAATTTTTGATGAAGATGTTTATTACAACTACAAAATTAACGTATTTCCGGTATTCTCGTGTACAATTGACTGACGTTACATTTGAAACTGCGTCTCTAGGCATGGCTGGATTCACAGCGAGCTGCTTATATATAGTGAACCATGAAATGTCTTAAAATGATGAAGAGTATAAAAAGAATTGGTTTTGAGCCTTTTCAAGTGAAATAGCTTGTTCTGAATGAAGCATGCAATTCGCAGTACTAATTTTATATCTCGGTCTAAAACTCCGCTTCACTCAGAGCTTTGAACTTTCAATCCCTCGAGAACTTGCGAAGTTAATGCGAACGCCGATCTAGTTTTTCGCTTGAATCTTGCTTACAATTAACCAACTCAATGGTACTCAATGCACACATACACACACACACATACACTCTGCAATACAAGCCTGGGCGCCATGGATGGAAACATACCTCTTAACTCGAATGGATTTAAGATAAGTCCACTAAAATGGTTACTGAATTCCATAATTTACCCTTTAAGCAGCGACAGACTAGACTTGGGTTGTGCACTCTCGAGCGCAAGTGCATCCGAGCTGACCTAATCCAGACACCTCTAAAAAATTGGTTCCGTTCTCACGACCCATACTCACAATTCCACCCTTAAAATCCCACACAGCTATTTGCTTTCTTCACCATAAAGCTTGAATCTTGTACCTTGAATCTTGAGAGAATGTGTCACGTGAATATAATTTAAACATAAACCATGTTTGGATTGCCGCTCTTGGTCTGACAAACATTCCGTGTCAGAAGCGAACCGTTATCAACAGACTGCTATAACCAATTTATTCAAACATTCTTTTCAATGAATATGATTCCCTGATCGGTTGCAAGTATTTTACACGGTCAAACTTTACACTGAAAGGCCAGCAGGTTGTTAAGAAACCTTCGAGGAATTTTCGCAATATTCTCGTTGGTAACGTTACCGAGGATATGGAATGTCTGCCATCGCTCCAAGAGTAAGTACGTGGTAGATGTCTGATTCCTTGGCTGCGAAAAGATATTGCCCTTTTAAATCAAATTATTGACAGGAACAAAGTTAGAAATGGGTATTCGCAATGTCCGTACATTTAATTATTGCGACGTCTGGGTCTATGGGACTTTACCCAAAGGAAGATATAGCACAATATTTTTCTTACTCATAAAATTGTGACAACTGAATGAAAATAAATAGGACACTTGTTTCAAGCTTGGGTTGTGAAATTGTCACAGAGTCAACCCTTATCACTCCACACCCCAAGTTCACGTATTGATTAATTGGACCGAATTTTCACCTTGCGTGATATGTTTTTCTGGAATTCCCTACTTCAGCACGTGGTGGATTCTAAGTTCATGTCGATATTTAAAACAAAACATGCATCTTCCCTGAGCGTACATTCGATTTAAACGTTAGCTACTATTATTTGTCACATTGAGATTCATATATTAATCATGTGATATTGTAATGCGTCCGCTTTTTCAAGCACGAATCATTGAATCCTTGGATTGCTGAAATAAAAATATTTTAATGTGCGTATAAGTGATGGTGATGATGTCTGATTAAATAGAACCCTCAAATGTTTGACCAGTATCTAGCCACGAATGATTGCGTGTAAAGAACTTTGTAGTTATCAATTAAACTGAGTTCTTTGTCCTCGAAGCCACACAAAATGATGACACATATTCATTTGTATTCTCCGTCTCCGAATAAACTCGTCTGCGAATGCATATCTAAGCAGTAGTTTCTACCGCGCAATTCATCTATACATTGATTTCTGTGTGAAACGTCGAAAAATTCGACTGAGTAAGCCGAGTAAGCTGCATGCACGTTTAGAGACGGCCTCGAACTGCAGACTGTTTTTAAAATTTCGGTAGTCTTAGAATTTTACAGGCCACGATAGGTGCACTCTTCGTTAAAATATACCAGATTATAAACTGTATAACCTGTATAATCCTTTGATTGTTTTTGTTTCGAGCTGTGGTATTACAAATCGTTTAGATTACTTGCGTATTTCGTACATACACTTGGGGGTCACACAAAGTTAACATTTATCTACTGCAGAACCTGACGGTAGTTTTTGGAGATTTCTGTCTCATCCACCATGTTCTTATCTTATCTTATCTTATTCTTATCAACCTTTTGTTATTTCAAGCGCCTGAGCGTGAATTTTTTCGATGTTCAGCGCCTCAATGCTTCTGCGTTATCAAGATCAAACCAATGACTTTTGTCTAGTACGTGTTCAGGTGAGGGTGAATGTATTTTTCAAGTGCGAATTATCGGAGCATAATGGCGATAACCTATTCGATACAAATTTCACTCTACCAGTAAAGATTCTCGATTAACTGCAACCATGTTCAAATGCCTTGTTAATAAAACAATATTGATTTTAACAAGCCTCATGCACAGATCAATGTTAAAAACATCGGGGGTTCTGCTTCTTGAATTACACGACGTAAAGTTTCATACGCTGAAAACACTGTTTTACAATTGACCAAGAAACAAATAGAATGCAACTTCTTTAAATGCAGTATAATTTATACCGCTAAAAATGTTTATAAGCTTTCTGAGTTTTTGAGTAACTACGGCAGCGCTACCTCATTTACCATGCGGCTGTGTATTCACTCGAGCGATCACACATTATGTAAATCAATGGCGGATACTTGTATAATTAGTAGGTGTATGGAAACAGTAAACCCATGATTAACGCCACGGATTTGCTTGCGTTAAAATGACTCGCAAATGTTGTGTCAAATGTAAAATCAACACAATAACCAAATTAGAATCAATGGTATAATAAAAGTTTCCTCAAAGGTTTCCTTGGAAGTGTATGCTAATTTGAATTCATGATAATGGCGTTGTGCTAAGTATAACAGCATTCAACCGAGAAATTCTAGTCCAATATTTAGTAAAAAATTAAATTCTAAACCTACCATAGCGTAAAATGTGCAGAGATTGTACTGTAAAATATAACTACAGATGTCAAACAACCTTGTGACTATATTTTTATATATTTTCGCAAGTTGTTCTTAGATTTCTTCGACGTTGACCACGGATGTACATCACAAGCACACGATGTTTTACGACAAAAAGTGCTTCAAGAGAGTAAACGGTGCAAATAAACTGACTGTAGTTATCTAAAGTCACTTGATCAATAATATTTTTCGTTTAACATAAAATAAGACTCTTGGTTGTAAAACGATGAATCAGTTTGTCTCTAGAGACTGTTGCTCAAATGTTAGCCTCTTGTTTCCATAATTGTCGAAAACGATAAGCAACGTGGGGTTGAGTAGCCTTAACTTGCCGGTGATCGTTGCAATATGTCGAAGTACGGAAAAAATTAGATGTCAGTCGCGACGATCATTTCTCAATTGCAAAAAATTGAAACTGAATGTGATATTTGCCGATTGAAATTCTGGTCTCAAGTGACTATGAACAAAATATTTGCGTGCAATCGCTAACTTCAAGAAATCGTTTAAAGGTGGAAAACCACACTGACAGTAAATCGCTAGACGATGTTGTTCCCTAATTAGCTGCATCTAGAGGCGAGATACATATGAGCATTAAACAGATTCGGAATTTAAAGTCCGTTTGAGATGAGTGCCGGTCGAACGAGCACGAATAGTGGGCATCTTAACAGATTGAAAGCTGGCATACTCAATTAATATAACCACATTTTATGAAAACTTGCTGTTCGACTACAACGAAATCAAGCTGTCATCTATATCTATTAAATTCATTAAGTCACCAACAACCCGATAGACAAAGTTGATACGCTTCCACTATGCACCGGTCAGTTTTCGCGATGTGCCTAATCGTTGAGAAATATTTAAAATCTAAAGTCGCATTACTTTTCTTCTTCATTGAATTGAAAAAATCTTCAAATGGCTTGGACCGTGATAGATTGCTAATGACAAGCAAGAAATAACCCCGTAGAGGAACGAGCGAATGTCCAAGGTATGCTGAAATCAGTCTGAAAATCAACACCAATTCGGTGCTGAATTCAAGTGTACTTTGAAGAAACACAAAATATTGCAGCAAACCGTTTAAAATCCGCAGTTGTGTCAACATCATTATCGAGCGAATCACAGTTAATTTAAAAAAGGTATGGAGGACGTAAAACAATTTATAAAAAAACACGACATATTGGAAAGGCACTGATCTATCCGGAAACCATAATGGTAACAATTGTAATGAATTGGTTAGACCAGATTTGGGTAAGGTTCCGCTCCTGGCACAGTGGCTATATCAGACCAAGTATGTTTGACCAAGTCTCTCTGGTTAAGATCTGCACTACTCATGCGGCATTCCAGTGCTGCGATTAGCTTCTCTAGTTTCGTTCAAGTTTCAAGATTGGTGTTCTTGGTGTTGCTATTGTTTACTTACCCAACATCCCAATTCGAGTAGCTATCACTAGGTACGTGCCAAGTGTCTCATATAAGAAAAACTATTTAATCATTATCGTCCTGTCCGACATTTGATTGGATTATTTTGAGCATTGACATGAAGAAGAAGAAGAAGAAGAAGAAGAAGAAATTGACTTTATTCGTACACACGAATTTTCAGCTGTTACAATAATTTCACCACAAATTTAAAAAATGATAAACATGTCCCGACATCGAGTTACAATTTGTCGACTGAACGATTATTCTTGTCCGTCTTAATTGATTGACATACGATCCAGTTTACTAGCAAAAGCTTTTGGGTCAAACGTTTCACTGCAAGTCCCGGTATCTCGTACTTCGTTCTAAAGTGCACGTCCAAATTTGACCTCAGTTGATCCGAAAATATTTGATGCATTTTACCCTTGGAGAAATTGATTGTATGCACGGTCGATTTGAAGACTATAATTCTTATATATTGCATTCCGTTTATGTGTTTTGGAAAATGTATCTGATCTATTCCTGCAAGTCTTATCCGTCTAAAATGTGCCGATTTTTGTGTGCTCCAACAATGTATTTTCCAATTCTCGTCCTATTGTTTGAATCGCATTGGTGTAATTGCTCTCCTGTCAATCCAACGGGTCTTAACCCTACCAGCAACTACTCGGCAAAATATTCAAGGTGAAACCAAATTCATATCAAAAACCTCGACGGGAGACCGAGTATTCTTTGCTTAATCGAGTGACCCCGACAGTGTACACCACAATATCACACAAACTGACCTCTGTCGTATCGATTTTTTTCATTTTGGATTTGTACATTTGATTGACCCTGTGCTAAGCAACAATCTGCGGGTAAGGTACACAGCACTACATTCAAAACTATATGCTTTTTGCGAAACACCGTGTTTCGTGTGTAAGGTGACGAGTAATGTCAAAGTTATCACTGTCTGGGCTGATCAATTAAGTGGTATGCAAAAGGTGCCAAATCATTGACTTTGAAGGCGATATGTTTACTGTGTAATGGAAAAATCAATGGTGTATGCAATATATATAGCACTCATAGGATGAAATCAAAATATGATTTAGCAGCTGCAGCAATTACCTAGCAGTGGAACCCGAATAATTGCGTTTTGAGCTTAAAATTGAGCATGCAAATGTTGAATGCACCAACAAGGACTCTTGTCACAGTCCAAAATTCTAAGCATAAGAAAAATCGAAAACACAATATTTTATGCAAGTTAGGAAACGATTGTCAAGGAAATGCTTGACTGAACCTGGACTGCCACGTATGTTTATTGGATTTCTATATATGTATATGCGCCATGTTTCAGGACAAATATTGCTAAGCTACTAAATAACGCTCTTTTTATACTTAGGTGGTTAATCTAATAAGTTAGGGACAATTTTCTTTCGTCGTCCGTAATAATATCAAAATGTTTTAGTAAACTGAGTGCAAACATTCACTTGTCATATCATCCCTAGTAATTTTTGAAAACATTTTTTACCGCCGTAAGTGTTAAATTCTTTGGATTTACGTTAATTAAAACTGACTTTAATTATTTCAGAAGGAAACTTACTGTCAATTGTCCATACAACTATTGTATTTTCAATGTCATTTTCTTTCTAATACTTTATCTGATTAGGAAACATTAGAACAAATAATAATTATGACCCCAAAGTAGAGATGTATTTTGGAATTGTACACCTAAAATGATATTATTCGTTTCTACAAAGTTGCTACGACCGAGTATGTGTCATATTTTTTTGATAAAATCAACAGAATTTAAACACTTTAATTGCTCTAAGACTGTTGTAAACCCATGACCTATTAACCAAAGTTCACCTATCAATTCATTTCCAGAATGGTATCAAGGAAACCTATGTAATATACCAAGATGCGCTATTCGCGTTTGTCCAGATATACGAAGATCCTAGTGCAATGCAAGATAGCCTTCGTGACTGCGACTTTACCAGCAATGACACGGCAAAGGAACTGTGGACATCCAGTTGTGGGTTTGATATTAATTGGTCGTACCGCTGCAATATCAATCGAAATTTTGGCTATGATGACAGTTCCCCGTGTCTGGTATTAACTTTGAATCGAATTTTCGGATGGCTTCCTGAATCAGCTAGTGGAGTGCAGGTTTGTTGCGACGGGGCCACGCCAAATGACAGGGACTTGATTGGAACGTTGTGCTTCTATGACGCACTGGTTCACGATGAAGATGGTTGTGACCGTCGTTGCGGAACGTTTCCACATCAGTATTACCCGTATTTGAACCAGGATTCTTATCAACCTCCTGCAGTTTTTCTCGAGGTTCGTTATCCAAAGAAAAATGTATTGATACGGATTCAATGCTGGTTAGACAATATGCCTAATACACAACAAGTAGAGTTTGCGATTCTTATTGATTGACCATTGCCGAAAGTAACGTTTATCAAACGTCGATATTGCTGAACGTCCTTCCGTTTTTTGATGGTAAAGTTCTGTCAATAGATATTTGTCCACTTTATATAAACCGTTCGCTTTTTCTACTGAATTCAAATATATAACTTGACTGTTGATTTTGGCGATGCTTGAAGGATATTGGAATGAAAAAGATATACTTCGTTTCAGAAATTGAAGGACGTGACCTCTGTGTTGAACTTCGATAGAAAAGCAAGCCGACATTTTTGTAAAACCACCTCAATGATACAAGCTCTACTCTCAGGGGATTCACATTGGTAGGTCTTATAATCAAGGTCATTGTTGAGGATGAAACAGCATCATGAGCACTATTAAAGAATGAAACCGGTGCGGTGTGAGCGAATGCTTCGCCCATGAATGTATATCACGAGCGTTATGATGATTTCCTGCTCGAAAGGTGTTCGAGTGTCTAAGCAGTCCGATTCGGAGGTGACGGTTTACACATTGCCATCAAAGTGAGTGGCCAAGAGCATATATGTACAATCATGAAGATTTCGGTTCCTGTGTACCTTGTTAAATTCGAACACCATAGAATCTTGTATCGAAGGGATTGGTTCTGGGATTGGCTGTGCTTTGAATTAAGAATTCATCAATCCCAGATAACTTATTGATCAAGTGACTACGCGGTATTAAAACTGTCATTACCATTAGCTTCTCAAAGCATGAACGGTTCTCGATCTGTCGCAAAATATCATGGTTGTCTAGTAGTTTTATTATGTACTGTTCCTAACTGCATTTCGAATATATTGAATAAATTTTTAGTAGTAGATTCACGGAAGATCCTCAATGGTGTTAGAATCTGCTTTAAGAATAAACTAGCAAAACTGATGCTCACTAGTTAATACAAATACTATAGAGTAGTTAAAATCTCTCGGCATTGACCCTACGAGATGGAAAGAACTCTATATTGACCGCTCATTTAGAGGCACTGTGTGATACGCTACGTTCAGGAACGTAGATCTCATTGACGGTATCCGGTCCCTTAATCGTCAGACAAATCATCATCAGACACTTAATCGCCGATACTTAATCCCTAGACACTTAATCCTTAACGGTCAAATGGGTCAAATTCGGTACAAAAAATTTAAAGGTTTATGATAGGATAAATTAGACAGATCACTTCCGTATGGCGGGAGTATCGGATTCGGCACACGTTCTGCTTTCGTTTGATACGCGTTTGAGGCGGCTGAGGCATGCGGCGCGCCAGTTGTCAACAAACTTCGGAAGTGAGGCGACGCTTGTAAAATAATTCAGGCAGTTAAGGGTTAATCACCAGACATTTGATCCCCAGACATTTAACCCCCAAGTCACTTCATCCCCAATCACTTAATCGTCAGTCAATTAATCCCCAGTATAACTTATGAAGAATGCAGAATACGTTTAAATGAATTTATTTAGCAGGAGAGATATGCAATTGACTTTAAGAACATCAATCTTTCCGTAGTTGAGTGTCGCTCAATTGCTCGGGATGTCATGCCATGCAACGAAAAATAAGTGAACTAAGGAAGAAAGCAGATTCTGGGGCAGACGATGATTTCTGCCTCATGATTGTGCCGTTGAACGATGTAGTCGACATATTTGTAATTTTAGTCGAATCTATGCCTTAAAGTGAGAGGATGAATGAACTGTTGTCTTATTTTCAGCATACCTTGTTCAAGGTCGTAGAAGAGAAAACTTTGCACCAGTTATATTTACACCTGAATCCTGGAATAAGTATGAAGACACAAATAGTGGTGTTGCCCGAACGTATAATGCATTCCAGTCACTTTTTTTCTTGTCAACATCCCACCATATGGACCTTTCTTAACGGTTTGCGAAAGGATTGCCAACAGTATACGGCCTCAGTTCTTCAAGCCAGTGAGGGGGTTCATATCAAACAGAAGAAGTAGCCTGAGATATGTGCTAGGACATCTCGAGCAAATCAGCACACTCAACTATGGAGAGACGTTTTTAAAATCAATTGCATATCTCTCCTGCTAAATAAATTCATTTAAACGTATTCTGCATTTTTCAGAAATCTTGGTGCCATTGCGAGTTACAGTCCCGTTTGGCATCGACCGAAGGCAGCCAAAAAGACTAGTATTTTCAAGGTGATCAACGTGTAAAGGCTCAATCGATATTCTTTAAGAAATTTGCACATCAATTCGATTCGCAATCCGCTATTATAATAAGCTATATCAATTGCATGTGTTCAACGTGCTAGATTGTCCAAAAATGAATATTTTCTATAGATGAACAAGGTAACATTTAACATTTTATCGACCTATCCAGAACGTTATCAATCAAAAGCAAGATGTTAAATCACTCATATGACACCAAGATCAAACATGTCTTGCTCCGTTCTTTGGAAATCAATGAAACTGTTTATTTCTGAAACCCGATCCAAATGCCTTTGGAGAACTTCCTTTTGCTGAAGCTCCGTGATCAGATCTTCACACCACTTGTTTATCGATCCGCACATGTGCTCTTCGCAGCGGTCGATATATCCAGATTGATTATCTTTTGACGAAATCAAACACTGTGCCATGGTGTCCCGGTCAGGAAAAAGAAGCTGAAATTATGAAAAAAGAGAGCAAACGTTTCTGAAAATTCAATAATCGGCTATAGGTCGGTACGAAGATTTCGAAGCTACAGTAACTTACAGTTTCTGCCTCCGCATGTTCAGTTTTGGCCAGTCGTTCAGCATACGGCAGAGTGGCTTCAATCAGACGTTCGTTGAAATTTGAGGTCGCTTCACGACATTTAGATAGGTAATTCTGTTACATTACAAGCAATTGAGCATTCATGATTATCACATAGAATATTTTACAATCTGCGCGAATGTTCATGAATTTTTACTGAGATTGTTTAATTTGAATATGAATTATTGGATTTTAATTTAATGGGTTGAAGGCAGTGTCCGTTGTTTGGTCTATAACTATAGAAACACGTTCAATGATTAGAAGGCTTGGGTTTTCATTTTCCTGCATATTACAGAACTGTTTTGTATAACATAGACGATGACGAGCACAATTAAATCTAATAAGACCTCAACCAAAAGGCTTCATGCATTCGTTCATCATCTGAGAAATCACACGACAGTATACTGATCAAGAATCCTACGATACTAACAAAAAATAATGTGTGCTACCTCGACTGTATGCTTACTATCAAGGTGCAATAATCTCGATATGCTCAGACTCATAGTTCACGAAATATTTCTTGCAATGAAACATATCTTTATAAATCGGAATTGCTTAGGTGGGCAAATGAAAATATCGCTGTTAACAGCGGTTCAATTTCTGAACTGTTTCAAATTACCTAGCTACTTAGTTTTCGAATATTCGAATTGTAGGTATCAAATCGTTTTAATAAATTGCTTCAAAATGTAGGCTTGATATAAAATGACTGGAGCAAAATGTATGAAAGGCTTAGAAATGTAAAAAAGTGGTTGGTATAAAAAGTAACATTTGAAAAATTTCATAAACCCCTGGTGAAGTCCAACTTTTGTTTATTCATTCGATGGCAAATGGCCAGTATCTAATTATTCCGTGGTTTATTGAATATAATTTGTGACATTTTCGTCTAACGATAGATATTCAGCTATTTTCTAAAGATTAGCTGTGAATACTTCTTTACAATTTGGTTAATATTACATTTTACCTATTATTCCACACCAAAGATGACAAAAGATCAAGATTACCTATTGGTTTGTTGCATAAAAAGGTCACACATTGAGTGTTCTAGCAAATTATATCAAATATGCTGACAACCTTTAAGACGCATGTGTTAATTGAAGATTTAAAATCAATTCAATTCAATTTTAATGGTCTATAAAGCATATGGCTTAGCAAAAACCACAGAATAATATGGGAATTACGAATAACATTTGTAGTAAAACGGGATTTGTTTGCTTACTGAGTAGTTCAGGAATCAAGTAAAATCATGGCAATTTATAAACGATAAGTAAACGATAATCAGAGCTGAAATAACGTTTTTGAGATCTCAAAGTGTTTTATGAATTGTCGATTAACGTATAATTTACCTGTGTGTTTTCTATAAAGTAAGACACCATTTCGCGAATATTCCTGCCGAAATCGGTGCAAACTTCTTCAATTTGTTCAGAAATCACGGCTTCATTCGACATTAAGCGATCCCACAATTCATGGATCTTTTCTCGATAGTCGGCTAAAATTTCCTCAATCACCGTAGTTTGTGTTTCCGGAACGGATTCTAAGCGTTGCATAGCCTTTAAAGGAATACGTTTGTAATGCAATGAAGTATTGTATATAGTTGCTGAAATTTTCTCATAGGTTAATTATAGTAAAATAAATTTGGCAACTCATTCAAAAGTTGAATTGGAAGGTAATAGTTTACGCAAGGCGACAGTTATTCCGGAGCAGGTATAGTGCATATAGTGACAGGCTAAATTTTATGCGAAACAGCATACAGCATACAGCATTCATATGTTCCGTACCGATACAATTGAGACAGGGATTCTAAAACCGTAATCCCTTATTTCATCTTCAGATAAACAACTAAAACATACAGTAAATGATAATGAAATTATATATCAAATATTATACTGTAGAAACACATCGAATTGTAATTATTACCTAGAAACTTTCAGGAAGGATATATGAAAGCGGACAAACACAGAGACCTATAATTTGCCAAGTATTTCCCGATCAAATGTCTAAAAACTTCAAATGGTTATATTGTGAAACAAGTTGTCGAGTCTTTGTTAAATTGCTCAATAATAGACGAATTCCGGGATAATTCGAGGCATATTCCATGTGCCTGCGTGCAATGTGAGGAGTAACGCGGTAGTGTTGGATGGATGACCCGAAAATGCGATAAGTGGCCAGATGTTTGCTAGTTGCCACGCGTTGACCCGAGAAGAACTGGCACAATCGTTTAAGGATTCTCTTCCCAACCGCTACACTGATGCTGTGACTGAACAAATAATCTGCTGTAATCGGGAGTCGAACGTGTAATGTCAAATGAAACAAATTGTCGTGGCCAATCTCATTTATCGATCGTGAAAAGATAATGTGTGAGTGGTCAAGAACGAACTGCATGACATCCCCGACGGGACTTTTTGAATAGATTGTGAGTGTGGAGGAGCGAAGAGCATTAGCAATGAGTTCTAATCACTAAGCTTCATCTTTGGAAAATGTTCAAATACCCATTTATCATTATTACGCAGTGTTGTGAAGCGAATAGTTAAGAGCTATAATTCATCTTTGAGTGCATGATGATTAATTTGCTTAACCTTTGTTGTTAGACAATCCCGATGGACACCTGTAGCTCAGAAAAGAAGTTGCATTTTTATTATTTTTCAAGCTAGTCAAAAACCGTAGTTCTCACGAATGCTGTGGATGCGAATTAATCACTGATCGCGCTTGAATTGGACCCTTTGTTTAAAGGAGATTCTAATTACGCATTTCGGGGGAGATTTTCAGTCGATAGTAGCGTCAGATCATTTATCACATGCGGGAAATTTATGGCGATTTCAGACGATTTCATGACAATATTTTTTCTTGATTTTATAACAAAACGTCACAAGGTACATTACCAAATCCATCAAAACACAGTTCCGCTTCATTTCGGTAAAATCAGACATTACGGAGAGCCCTTGTTTACATAGCAGCGTGGTAATTTATTAAAATCAACCACATCAGTTTTTCGACTGGTGGGTGGTGGGATTCTTACTACCCCATACATATATAAATAACCACTAAAACAAAATAAATCATATTCTTAAATTATCCTTTCAAAGATAAAGATAGCTTACCTGCTGCTTATAATCGAGAAAGTCTTGAATCAATTTTATCCCCTCCAAGCGATCTTTGGATTTGACCTCTTCCAGAGCTTCGCGTAATAGAGTCTCCTCGTGTTCGCGTTTAGCATGCTCTTCCAAGCCAAATTGAAATAACATCCGGCAACTATCCGCTAATTTATCTCGGTACGTGGAAACAAATTGAGTCAAGGTTGGGGCGAAATATTCAGAAATCTATTCCAATGCATTTTGGCTCAAATGAAACCTAATGGTCATCAGGAAATTTGAGTCACTCATAGTAAACTTCTAATTTTAAATGAGAAATAATCACCAGATGAAGCGTCAAAGTGGAAAGTATATAAAAGACAACTGATACAAGAAAGAACATATTAATATATTGTGGTGCTTACGTTCCCATCACTTACACACCCATCTGGTTTATGGCTGTTTGTCGTCATAAGGTGGAGAGAGTGAGATTAGGTTCAGTGAGCTTTGAAACAGTGGTGAAGTGGTAGAGAAAGGCATACTTGTATGCCGTACAGACTATTTATGTGGAAAGCGCTAATTTAATAAATATAATATTAGGACAAAAAGATCACCAGATCATATCAAAGCGCAGACTGCGACACTGATCATTCACTGGTCTGTGCAAAACTGAAGCTGCCCCACACGAGATTTCACAACCCTATATTGTCTGCTGAGCCTTGGATAGACGCCACTCGCATATGCAAACCTTATCTTGCTGCGCGATTTGCAAAAGCCTTCACAGCCGACTTCAGCAAGACAACCCCACGCGAATCGGCTTCAGAAAACTGGGAATCGATAAAAAGCTGCATATACCGAGTCGCACTTTCCACTTTCGGTCCGAAGAAAGCTCAAAAGAGCGGCTGATTCGAAGCAAAAGCTTCTGAGATGACTGCTGTGCTGGATGAGAAACGGTCAGCATTCTTGAGGTTAAAAAGAATCCCGACAGAGGAAAGCTTACGACTTCTAAGAGCAGCTGGAAATAAGGTCCAACAGACTGCAAGAAGATGTGCAAATGATTATTGGACTGAAATTAGCCTCAATATCCGAATAGCTGCGGATACAGGAAATTTTCACGGTATGTATGATGGGATCAAGAGAGCCATTGGTCCAAACAAACTTCAAACGGCTCCAAGTAAGTCTGTATCTAGTAGCCCGATTGTCAACAAAAAATGAACAGATGAAGAGGTGGGTGGAGGACTTCTCCTCTCTCTACTACAGGGACAGTACAGTTTTACCGCATGTACTTGGAAATGTCGAGCGTTGTCGACCATCAAATATATATAGATACCCCCTACTCTTGATGAGCTCAAAAAAGCAGTCGACCACTTAGCGAATGGGAAGGCCCCTGGTGACAACGGAATTCCACCTGAGCTCGTCAAATGTTGTAGAACAGCATTATTACAACCTCTTCACTATTTGCTTATTCTGTGCTGGCAGGAGGATTGTGTCCCACAAGAGATGCGAGACACAAAGATCATCACGCTATTTAAGAATAAGGGTGATAGGGGCGACTGCAACAATTACAGAGAAATCTCTCTTCTGAATGTTGTAGGCAAATTGTTTGCCAAAGTCTTACAGATCCGGCTGCAAGTTTTAGCTGATAGAATTTACTCCGAATCTCAAGGTGGTTTTTGCAAGGGAAGATCAACCGTTTACATGAATTTCTCCCTAAGACAACTTCAAGAAAAGTGTCGGGAACAGCGTATGCCATTATACGCTGTTTTTATTGATTTAACGAAGGCATTCGATAACGTCATCGGGTAAAGTCTTTTTAAAATGCTTGATCTGATAGGCTGCCCCCAAGACCGCTCAAACGCGTTATCTCGTTCCACTCAGGCATAAAAGGCTCAGTCCATTCTAACGGTTTCCATTCAGAAACCTTTGAAATTCTCCGAGGAGTCAAGCAAGGGTGTGTTCTTGCTCCCACGCTGTTCGGAATTTTCATTACTCTGCTACAGAAGCACGCTTTTAGGACTAGGACAGAAGGCATTTACCTACGCAGGAAAAGTGATGACAAGCTTTTCAACCTGAACCGGTTGAGAGCACAAACCAAGGCACAAAATGTGCTTATCCGTGACCTGCTGTTTGCCGAAGATGCAGCATTTATTGCTCATTTCCAAGAGCACCTTCAGTCGCTAATAGACTGTTTTTTGTCGGCACGCAAAGACTTTGGGCTAACAATCAGCATGAGCAAGAACTAACTCCTTGGTGAATGGACTGTATCGCCTCCTATCATCACTGTTGGAAACTAACAGCTTGAACCAGTACATCATTTCACATATCTTGGTTTAATCATTGAGGATAACTTCTTGCTAGACATGGTGATTGATAAGCAGATTGGCAGAGGAACTGTCATTTTGTCCCGATTGAACTCTCGTGTTTGGGGTAATCGCAAGACGAATGTCAAGAAAAAGATGATGGTATACAGCGCGTGCGTACTAAAGTCTCAGCTGTACGGCAGTAAATCCTGGACAACCCACGCAAGACATGAACGGAAGCTGAATGCTCTCCATCTACGCAGCATCTGTCGTACCTTGAACATATCGTGGATGTACAGAGTGACTAATGCTGAAGTACTTTCAAAAGCTGGTCTACAGCGCATGTTCATCTATTACGACAGCGCCGCCTGCGGTGGCTTGGTCATGTCTACAGAATGGAAAATGGTCGTATTCCGAAAGATCTACTCTATGGTGAGTTGCAATTAGGAAGTCGACCATTGGGCAGACCGCACTTGCGGTACAAAGAGGTTCGCAAAAGATATATGAAAATTCTTGACATTGCCCCGGCGAGTTGGGAAGAACTTGCACTTGACCGCTCACTTTGGAGGCAATGTGTATAGCGTCGTCTGCAAGCTGTGGGGAGCAGATACAGCTATTCGCTGCTTAACATCGAACACGCCGCGGGCGTGCGACCGACGTTCCACGCCCGAGTTCTGACCATCATTGCAAGCGCTGTAGGAGAGATTTTTTCTCCCAAATCGGATTGTTTGAGAGCTTCTTCGCATGTGAGGAACACATCACTTCAACAGCACTAATTAATCAATCGATCACCGCATAAAATCAAGTATGCGGTAGATGTATGGGCTGGTTGGCTGCGAAAAGATGTTGCTTTCTTCGATAGAATCAATCACAGAGCAACAAAGTTAGTGATGGGTCTTCGTAATGTTCCGTAAACCGACAGATTACGACGTCTGGGTCTATGTGACTATACACAAAGGAGGATACGACACGTTATTATTCCGACCTATAGAATTGTGTCTACCGAAGGACATCCACTAAAACACTTGCTTGATGTGTGTGATGGGGAAGTGACACGCGGACATACCTTACCCCTTTAAGTCCCAAGTTCCCGTATTGATTGTCAGCGCCTTTTCTCACCGTATGTGCTATATTTATTTGGAATTCCCTACCACAACATGTGGTGAACTCCTTGTCTAACGATGTTTAAAGCGAAATTGGACTTATACATGCAAAAGAAGATCATTCGTGAGCCTTAAATTTGGTATCGTTTACTACATTTGTGCTATTATATTTTTCACGTTTTCATTATAACGTATCCCTATAGTGTTGTAAATTAATAAGGTTTTAACCATAAATCCTTGAATCCTTGAATTCTCGAATCCCTCAATCCTTGAAATTAGATGAAAGTTTTCAAGATTCCACATTTCACACATCTCTAATTTCAAGTATACTAAAAGTTTTCCAAAAATTCACTATTTGTCTCGTTTTAAGTAACCAAAAAGGATATTGTTCAATTATTTCTCCCACTAAGGGTAACGGCATGAATCGCATCCCGTCAGGATCCTCGCGTAAAATGCCTTCATAAAGTGCATCACCTTCAACCAAGTGAACGAATGCTTTCTTGTACAATTCGTTTTGAAGTTCACGATCCTTCTGCTCATGTTCCTTCTCGGCTGTTTCGCGCATCTTATCATTCATTTGATCCACTGTAATTTGGTATTGCATGTAAGCAGCATTTCTCTAAAAGCGATTCCACATGATGTTTTACATCGAAGCAGTGAACAGATGCAGCAATCAAGTAACGCAATACTTACCATGGCATCATCGATTCTTTTGTAGTCCAAATATTGTAGTTGATTTAAAAATGCGCACACGTAGTTCAGGTAATTCGGATCAGATGTCAATGGATTTTCCTCCAGGGTCAACGAGCTTAGCATTGGAAATTTTCTCAAATAAGCAACCTAACGTTAATTTGCATCGCAAAAGTTTACTAACGTTTTCCAAATTTTCTATGGAATTCCGACCGAGAGAAAGGTATTTGAGTTTTCTCAATTCATCGAGCCCTTCGATTCGATGCACTTGGTTGTTGAAAAGACTGAGATCTTCCAATTTGGTTAAATTTTCAAGATTTTCAATTTTTTCAATCCGATTGAATGACAAATCTGTTGGTAATCGTGATGTATACATTTATTATTATATTCTTTATTTTCACTGGATTAGTTATGTAATCAGATAAGATTTTATATTTTGTGATTGGTCTACCATTGTCATCAAATATGAAAACATCGCACATCCATCTTAGAAACCAAATAACGTCATCACAACATGGCTGTAGCAGTCACTACTTCGGGCTAGTTGACCAACCTTCACGAATTGCATATAGTTCGACAGCGGCTAACATTGTGTCTCCAAATCCACCTTCTACGCATTTGAACACGATTTTCACTGTAACTATCATTTACAAACCCACGAATATAGATGCACGTTGCGTAGCATAATCAGACACCAAACGCATTTTGGCAGAGCTTTGGCCAGTGTTCAGGAAAATTTCGTGTAGACTTGATTTATTCTGAAGAACGTATTAGTTTTCACGATGTTCATCAAACTGGGTGCTAAGCTACCCCATGTTACACATCAATGTAACGCCAATTAAATAGAACGTGAAGTAACAATCTGGATGTGGGAAAGCGATTAAATATTGCATGATAGTTATTCATTGTAAGCTACAAGCGAACTCGGTGATCAAATAAATCAATTCTCTTGTATATGTGGATGCTATATCTAAAACATTTAATCTTAAACAAATTTCACTGTGATAAAATGCGATCATTCTTTACAAAAAAATTATTAAATTATTCTAAACATAAATTCCCAAAAGGGGAAATTTGATGCAAAATTGGTTTCGTGTTGATATAAGAACGCTAATAACTCTATGGTGAGTTGAAATTAGGAAGTCGACCATTGAGCAGACCGCACTTGCGGTACAAAGATGTTTGTGAAAGAGATATGAAAGCTCTTGGCATTGACCCCGCAAGCTGAGAAGAACTTGCTCTTGACCGCTCACTTTGGAGGCATTGTGTAAAGCGTCGTCTGCAAGCTGGGGAGGATAAGATACAGCTATTGGCTGCTGAACGCAGGTCACGTCGCCGGCGTGTGAATGACGCCTTACAACACAGTTCTAACTATCGTTGCAAGCGCTGCGGGAGAGATTGTTCCTCCCGAATCGGACTGTTTAGTCATTCAAAAAGCTGTAGAAGATGAAAATGTATGCGATTGCGATGTACATCCAAGGTCGACATCGACCGAAGGGGGCGAACAACAACAACACAAGCCCAAGCAAATGCAATCAAAGACCAGCGACTGTCGCCTCAAAACCACTATGTCTTGTGTAAGTGTTGCTCTTGCGCCCATAGAAATGAAAACCTTTTTCTCAAACCTCTACTGCCTCGTGGCTATGTCCAATAATCTTACATTCTTCAGCATTTAACATCGATGACGGATCTTATTCGCAGTCCCGTTATGCAGTTTGATGTTGTATTCTACTTCATCCTTCGACAATATCGTTGTACAACTCTATCAACATAGCTGTTCATTTGAATCTCATGGTCTCATGGAGATGAAGCACTTGCTGCACGAGCAAAAGCTGGTGCTCCATTTTGAACTGCCTCGGCATACATCTCACTGCACCAAATAAAGAACACTCAATTCCAATTATTTGGTGTAGAACAGGGGGAGCAACCGATACAAATGAAAATGAAAGCTAAGTGCAGTTTAACGAACTTGATCCTCCTGAACTCAATCTACCAGATACAATGTGGTGTTCAATGAGCCTAGTCAATATAGATGAATGTACAATCGGCATCATATACAGATTCACCGTCATCTGAAAACTCGTTCAATGAGTAATTGCTAGAATCCTTACAGTACATATCCAGCCACCAGACTACTCAATTGCTGATCATAGGTAAATTTAATCTCTCCATTTGTATTCAAGAAGTGAACACTTCCCGCGGTCGTTTGAATATAAATTCAAAGAGCTTATCGAACTCGCTCTATTGCACAAACAATATGAATAGCCTACTTGCAGATGTGGTCTTGACCACCGAGAAATAGTGAACAAACAGTGTCTGTGTTCGAATGCCTATGTAGTACCAAATAGTTGACCAACATAACAAATTTTTACTGAAAATAAACTATAAATCCTCAAATATTAGTCTCCTGGATGAACATATTCAAGAATTTGATTTGTTGGATTCTAGCTTGTATTACAATACATTTATAAATTATTTGGATTCGAAAATTGAAGAAAACTCGATGCTAATGCCACCACAACTACCATTTTGTTATCGAGAGCACTGAGGGATAATTAGCTATAAAAAGGTGTCCTCGGTAACTCATAAGAATCTTGGTACCGAAGCAATTTGGAGGCAATTCTGTAAGATATGGAATAATGTTGAGTCTCTTGTAAAATGGGATCGCATTCAGTTCCAATGTAACTTGCTTACGAGAATATCACGAATCCTAAAACCTCTGCAAGATAGTGAATGAGCGATCAAGGTTTAAACCAGCCGTCTTCTCTGTACAAACTCCCAACGGATTGTCTCATTTTGCCCAAGACACTGTCGATGCTTTAGCAAAGTTTTACTTACTTCTCATCAGTCATCAGCGTTGTATTGAGTATAACATTTTACCAAATCCTGTAGTTTTGTTAAGCCTTACTGCTTTTCTACCATAAAAAAACTCTGGGTTTTGAATTCTGAAAATGAGATAACATTTGTAACCACGTTACTACAAGACTAGCCAAACCAGTCATTTTGTTTAATTCTGCACATACAGCCTTGCCTTCAGTTTAGTGATTCAAAACCTTTAATTCTGTGTCGATTCATCTTTCTGGTGCACAGTGACATTTTTTCAAAATACATAAATTACATTCTTTCAGAGTTGTGACTTACCCAACCAAGTTAAATTAACCAAGCGATCCAAATTTTCAATCTTTTCGATTATATTGTTGTCCAACTGCAGTTTCGTAAGATTTACGAATTCGTCCAAGTTTGCGATCTTCAAAATATCTATCCACAGAATAGTTAAATTTGATTTCTGAATAATAAAAAATTTGCTACGCTGGTAATAATATCTATAAATTTGGATTTCAGTACATAATACACTGAAGAAAAAGTAAGTTCGAAAATTAAAATATCCTCGAATCCCGCGAAAAGTTGCAAAACAATGTATTTACAATATCCAAAATCAAATTCCTTTTTGTGTAGAACTACTCAAGATGCAAGATGCATGATTTATGGATGAACTAGCGGTTGAATTTGAAATAAAACATGTAAAATAGATGCAGAATTATAACTGATGGACATAAACATCAGGTAAAACACGATGAGGCATCTTTATTTGTTTACACAGTTCTTCACAACTTGTCACGAAAACTCGGTCGAAACATTTTGAGGACAGCTGAGGCGAATGCGATCAAAATGTTTAGTCCAAAAAGAGACGAATAATTTGCGATCACTCATTGCCTTGTCCAACATGTATAATGAGTGATAGCACGCGACATTATTCAATAATTGTGCTTTGCTGTTTATCATGTTCTCACGCATATAGTGTAGAGCTTGTTGTGAAATATTGAAAAGGATATTCTTTGCTCTATTCGAGTGTTCTAATGCTTGATTTGTTAGCAGTTGTTTTGGTTCACAAATCTGTGGTTGCTTCAACTAATATCTTATATTTTTAGGTGAATCCTTAGCAATCTTTCGACACGAGTAAACCGATGGATTTCTATGAGAGACAAGCGTCGGTGGAACAAAAATATCGCAATCGTCAATGTGCCTGGAATCGTAG
Organism: Atriophallophorus winterbourni; assembly: GCA_013407085.1. Lineage (NCBI taxonomy): Eukaryota > Metazoa > Platyhelminthes > Trematoda > Plagiorchiida > Microphallidae > Atriophallophorus > Atriophallophorus winterbourni. Next base: position 42,950 of record JACCGJ010011987.1, read on the forward strand.
CAAGTATTGCTAAGCCGTTCTCCAAATTCAACAAAATAATTAAACGGACAACGGCATTTTAAAAAGCCTAATATTGATGCAATACTCTGCATTAAAAATCAAACAAAATATTTAAACATAAGTTAGGATTGAGAAGTGAAGTATGGTTTGACAATGAATAATATTATTGATAATACCAACCATATACATGTTTCCAATAAATATACAAATAATGTATTATTTAAGTAGAATATAATGAATGATACATGATACATGCTTTATTTATCACCGCTCAGTTAAATTCGGAATCTTCATATATCATGTGAGCTATACGAAATAATTTAGTAATACATTTATCTAAGCGCATGCGGATTCCGATCTTACTGTCCCTACCTGATGAGTGCAAACAGCATGAAACCGGTCGTGGGGTGTGTGATGGAAATGCCTGGAATGAATATTCTGCTTAATTACTGTTAATCGGCTAATTATCAAGCGGACCAACACTCACTCTGAAAATTCAGACCCAATTCGCGAACCATTGCGAACTCGATTCCTTCTGATCTTGCGATCCGACCAGCTTCTTCCTTTGGTCCTTGGGCGTAAACTGCGGCCTTCAGGAGTGTGCTGGTAATTACCGTGGGTTCTTTTTTGCCCCAGATCCTCTGGATACCTGTTCGTATATAGTTGAATGGACTAATAAATAATCACTTGTATATGCGTTACTGTAAAATGAGCACAAATTTTGATTATCTGTTTATCCATTTTGCATTAGTGCATTTATTTATCGATCAAACGGAGCAACTTCGAAAACTCAGGTTCTGTGTTTTAGGAACTGCCACAATTGGCTGGTAAATATAAGTTCATACGAAATTTCTAAACAAATACCAATGCACAAACAATATTTCAACCTAACATGAATGATTAATGTAATAGCTCATCCCTGCTCAATAAATGCCATTTTGATATAAATTGAGCTGAAACTGAGCTGAAAGCAAGATTAATAAGCAAGTAAACTCAGAACACAAAATTTTTTATGGTAGAAAACGCACTAAGCGTTGTAAAAGCAGAAGGATAACGAGTTATATGGTGTGATAATAGTTAACCTTCTAAGAAATAACAGAGACAGTCACAGTGTGCTCTTAATCATGTATTCATCGAGCATTTAAGTGAAGACCGCAAGCGATTCCGAGCTCATGATTTCTTCCGGCAAGGCGTTCTAGGTTAAACAAGTGAAAGTTGATTGAGTAAATAAGCTGAGAGTTGTACATAATAATTTCTATAGACAAGCAAATCAATCTGCATAGGTTACGCTGTTTGGGTCACGTTTTACGGATGCTGGATCACCAACTTCGATACGGATTCTTTTTGCGACGCCACATCCCGATTGGCGTAAATCTCTTGATGGCCAAACCTTCATGTGGCATAGGCAGTAAAAAATCCTTAGTAGTAACCTTTCCTAAGACGGCGCAGCACGTCTTTTAGGCTGATGTCCGCGCGATCAGATATTGCAATTGCTAGTAACGCTTCATGATATGTCCCGTAACCTTGTTCAATGGTGGTCTTGCACTAAACACCTTCTTGGAGTGTTTGCTTAAACTTGTATGTTATCAAGCGGAGTGACAAGAAAAGCTTGTTATGATGTATGCCAGTGAAAGCCGCAAGGAAGCTGTAGTTCTGATATTGCTCTACTCGTTCACGAAACTTGATTGAACGCATGTTCTATTGGAGGTGTCGGCACTTCAGCCCAGGTTGTTTGTGCTTAATCTTCGATAGAATCCGTAACGTTTTAAGTGCCACCTTTCTCCATCTATTGGAATTTTACATTTTGCATTCTTGTATAGCAGTCAAAGATTCGGTACATGCTACCGGTGTACTGCTATGTCTGCTAATAATGATGATGGTTGACCAATGTATTATGGTGCTCACATCCCCATCCCTTACACACCACTACCGGTTTCTGGCTGTTTGCCGTCATCAGGTGGAGACAGTAAGATCAGGTTCAGTAAGCCTTGAAACAGTGGAAAAGCGGTAAACAAAGTTAAATTTGTATGCCATTGTTATATAGGGTTCTTACAAAGATGGTTGATATTTACCCATTTTAGTTAGTAATGGTGATGAGACCCTTAATTACATATGTTAGAGTGTAGTGAATACAATGTGACCGCCATTATCAACTTTATGAATATTTCAGATGATTTGCTACTAGTAGGTACTCACAAACATATTTTGATTTTAGCAATCAAGATGTCGTATGTATATATTTGCGACAACTCATCCGTGCCAAGCCCATCGAACTATTCACGACGGTCCATAATGGAAGCACTGGACTCGAGTTTCGCTCTTATATGAGCTCATCAGCAGTGCATATCCTCCGCTTCGGGTGGGACTCGAACCCCCGATCATCACAATTGTAGTCCCATGCCTTAACGACTTGGACTAACATCCACCGTTTGACCGATCGCAATTAAGCGTTTATGAACTGGTCTCCAGACTGGCACATCGACGGTCGACGGTCGACGATGTCGTATGTATGCTATGGATGCGATAACAATCTATTATCAACTCAATACCGGATGTTAGTCAACGTTTTTATAGCAAAATTTCCTGAATTCATCCACTTATATGAAGATTTCTTGGCCCAAATGAACTTCGTATTGAACAACTCTTGACAAATTCATCTGAATTATAAGATATGAACTGTTATGGCGAAACATTTATGTGTAATTTGGATTGAGTTTCTTCCTTCTTTTAACATTAATCGTTAGGTGAAATTTCAATTATTTCCCAATAAAGCTTAGTCCTCTTTAGCCTCATTCTTTTCCAGTTAGTATGCATCACATTACCTCAAATTATTCATTTTCGTTTGTGCAAAATTATAAGCAGCTACTAACGAAAAACTTACTCTAAGAACAGATTTTGAAATTCTAGAGCGGAAAAACCAAAAGTCACTTCTTGAATGTAATCATGTTTATATGATCGAATAACGAAACGAATATTTAAATCTTTTAAAGATAACTTACGTGTTCCTTGAAACGTTTCAAACTGAGGTATCGGATCCTCGCCAGCTGTGAATTTGATGTAAATTTTTAGTTACTGTTATGAATTCGTAATGACATGATACAAGCAAAAATAGTTGTGTAGGCTGGCAGAACCGTTTTTAAATTTTTTTGCTCTTCTGAATTGAGGCCAATGAAAGATATACATATGAATCACATGGTGTTTTCACAGGCCACTACGTTCCGTTTTTGTTATGCCAGTAGCAAGTTACACTTGAGTAGATTCCTGAAAACCGTATTCATTGATAACCAAAGTAATGTGTTGCTCACATCCCCCGAAATTACACTCCACAACCGGTTTCATTGATGTTTTGCTGTAAGCACCTTCTCTGGGAGTTTGGTTAATTTTGCTAACTTATCAAAGGGATTGGCGAGCAACACTTACTGTTGCTTGGTAGTAAGAGCAACAAGGAAGATTTCCTGTTGACGGCTTGGCACAGTTGTACTAAATGATAGCTGATTTTACGTGCCTTTATCGTAGCGACATCGACTCACTTTATCTGCTTCTTCTTCTTCTTCTTCATTTCCAGAGTTTTCTAAGTATAAATGTCGTGAATGTATGGAAATCAATAATCGACACATGCCATCTGTGCATCTGCTTTATATTTTACAGATTTGGTTTAAGTAGTTCCTCTATAGTCTGTAACAATAGGAGTATTTCATCCTTAATTAAAATAAAAACTTTCGTGTCAACTAAACCATCAAAATAACTAAGAATTAATACATGAAGGTGATTGATTCTGCGACACCGCATAGCGAATAAATCGCTTAATATTCACAAGAGAAGACTGGCTATTAGGGGACTTAATTCTGTTTATAATGAACATTGGTTGTTACTTTATATTGAATCCGGGTGTGCATTTGTTGAAAACCTTTAACTGACGCAACGTATCTGTCTCTGATGATGATGATGATGATGATGATGATGATGATGATGATGATGATGATGATGATGATGATGATGATGATGATGATGATGATGATGATGATGATGACGATGATGACGAACTAATAGCAGACATAACAGATGTAACTACCATGATGTTTTGATGAAACTCCAAGGTGCTGACGTATGATTTTCGCGACAGTTTATGGCTCATCATCATCACCAGAGACTGCATTAGACTAGTAGCATGCACCGACTGCTTAATTGCCGTTAAACTACGAAAAAAGTGAAATCCTTAAAGAAGGGGAAGGTGAGACTTAAATAGATACTATTTCCATCGAAAACTAAGCACAAACAAACTGTGATGAGGTGCTCACAACTCGAATGGAGCAGGCTATCTTCACACTTCAATTTTCTTTATATACCCAACTACCCCAACAAATATCGAATATCGATATCATCTCCGCCCATATACATACTGTTTTAACTCGTTCACCTGCTTTACCCAACCGCGCACAGATGATCAAACCCGCGTACACAGGAACCAGTTAGATCGAATCAGAAAGCCACCTATTCTGAGCGCAAAGCGAATTCAGAAAGGAGTTACGTTTGAAAGCACATGTTAAGCGCCGGTCTTCAGATTTCGGCTAAAATCAATGCCGATCTCGAAAGGTTACTGAGCCTCAGAGCAATAAACGATCAAATAAGATGCTATCCTTTTGTTGTGAACGCAGAAATGGCAAAAGAGTTACGTATGGCATAGACCTAAAGTAAGTATCACGAAATTGATTTGGATGCTGCATCTCAAATAAATTGAAATTAAACAGTAATCGTTCGGCAAGACGGCGCGTGACTCAGTATTATCAAACCCGAAAGGAACGAAATATTACAGCTCTAATTGTCGACCTTTAGTGATGGGATCGCACAACAAAGTAAATTTACTATTAAACATGTAATTCCATAACTTCATTGTTGTTTATAATTTTTTACGATGTGTAGTTGCATTTTAAAATTCGATGGACCAACCCAACTTTTAATAAGTTTGGTTATCCAAAATTCATACTGCTTCAAATTAAAATGTGAAACTAATGCTGAAATACTGGAAATGCTACTACTAGAACGCGGTATAACGTAGCTAGATTATACTTTATATCAAAAAATTTAGACTCACTTTTCGATGAAAGTGGCCTCGATTCTAAATTCATACCTAACCCTCCTTTATCCAAATGATACGATCGGATGACCTGCTAACAGATCAATCAATTAATCGATACAGAAATCACGTGCAAATACTCATTCGTCACGAGCGTAAATCCACCACTAGTTTAACTCTGTTAGAGTGATCTATGAAATTGTGGAGCTTTCATCAACCCTCGTCTATACACACTCAATAGATTTTATCGCCTCATCTGACCAATTATGCTCATTCCGCCTGCTGCTTATCTGCTGTTTCAGAAGGAGCAGTAAGGTTTTCACAGCTGGATTAGATGCTAGTCAATTGCAGCTAACATTACGAATAATTTTAAACCCATTTCGCTGCGGAATACGTGAAAATTCAGGGTTAGTCGGTTTTCAAAAAATTGCAACCATGGTGGAGTAGAAGAGTAGATTGGTAACAATATGTTATCGTCTATACGGTGATTAGCCGATAAGTTTTAATACTTATACTCAAGACATTTTCTTCTCAGAACTCGGAAATTTCTTGGTTGGAAAAACAATCAACTTATCAAAACCATGGAATGGCAAAATATGTAGAGTAAAGGTGTAAGAACATTTCCAAAGTTAGTAGTGGAAAGCATCATATCGTATTTTCCCCACATTTATTGAGATGCTAAGTGGAAAATGAAACAAATTCCAAACGTATCACTTCTCATGATCAGGCCCTTTCAGTGAAACTGATAGAAACCGTAGAATTAAATTGGTACGAACAACCTGTTTAATTGCATGATCCCAAAATCATGTAGACAGGGATTAAAACAGTGATCATGAAGATAAAAGATCAATTGCTGCATTTCCATCACTCGCACACACCACAACCTGTCACGTGCTGTTCGCACTCATCAGGTAGGGACAGTGGGATTAGGAACCGCCTGCGCTTCAAACAGTGGAAGAACGGTAAACAAGTAGCGCTTGTATGACACTTTTGGATAAGGCTGGTACGACCCAACCTTTTCAATCACATGTGTACAAACACATGTTTAATGGAGTAAAACCCATAACCATGAACCAAAATATTCATTTGCATGCATTTCCATCACACACACGCACACCACGACCGGTTTTGTTCTTTTATGCCACTGGTGGATAATGGTTGTTACGAATAACCCGTTCAATCACATGAGCTCATATACCAGTAGATAGGGTTTAGACCAATGACCATGAACAACAAAAGCTCAGTTGCATGCATTTCCATCATACACACACACCACGACCGGTTTCTTGAAGATTGCTCTTATGAGGTAGGGACAGTAGGATCATGATTAACAGGCGCTTGAAACAGTGGCAGAATGGTAAACAAGTTCCGCTTGTATGCCACTGTCGGATAAGGTGGGTTAGATCACAATGGGCCACAATCATTCAGATATGCTTTAGAAACACTTAAACGAACAAGAATGCTCATTTGCAGGCATTTCGATCATACACACACCACATGACCGGTTTCGTGCTGTTTTTAAATTATCAGTTAGGTACAGTATGATCTGGATCCGCATGTGCATGAAACAGTGGAAAAATGGTAAATAAGTTGCGCTTCTATGCAACTGTTGGTTAAGTTTGGTACCACCAACCTGTTCAATCACATGAGCACACAGTCCTGTGGCGAGTGTTTGGACCCATGACAATGATAAAAAGCTAATTTGTGTGCATTTCTCTATCACACACACTCCACGACCGATTTCTTGCTGTTTGCACTCATTAGATACGAACAACAGGATGAGGACCAGATATGCGAGTACAAAAACGAGAGCATGGTAAACAATTTGAGATTCAAGAATCAAGAATCAAGATTTTATGGTGATAAAAAGCTAATGCTTTACACGTACCATTGGATGACAACTATTGCAAAAAGAAAAATTTAATCAAAATCACATTGTTAATATTTTTCTGGGTTCATGTTGCTTCAATACACCGGGCCAAATTCAGGGTTTTGTTTGACGTATGCATCCAATTTCGATTTGAAAACACCAATTGTCGTTGCATTCACAACATCTTGCGGTAGCGCATTCCATAGAAAGCAGATACGCACAGAGAAGAAATAGCGACGACAATCAAGTCTTGAGTGCGGTATTTCGAGGCAACACGAGTGACTGCGTGTATTTCGAGGGGAGTTTACTTTTATTAGTTCGCTAAGCGGATGGTTTTCGATCCGCAGTATCTTGTAAGCCAGAATCAGGTCGATCCTCATTCGTCTTCGTGTAAAATCACGCAAACCAAGGATGGCCATTCGCTCTTGATACGGGACCCGCTGCATCCCTTCAACTAACTTTGTAGCTTTGTGGTATATTCGATCCAGGATCTCGATGTCTTTGCGCAACCACGGTGCCCAGGCTGGGATCAAATAATCCATCGTTGGATGGATGTAAGTATTTAAAATACGAGGAATTGTTTTGGACGAGAACCGTCCGAAAATTCTTCTCAGGATTCCTAATATACCACATGCCCGATTAAACACTTTTCTACAATGCATATTCGGTTTCAGGTTATTAGTAATCCAAATTCCGAGGTCCTTTTCAGTGGTGGTCCAATTTAGGATATCGTGGCCTAGATGGTATGTATATTCGCAGTTACGGCCAAGCTGTAACATATGACATTTACGTAGGCTGAAAGGCATTTGATTCTCTAGAGACCAGCGATACAGAACATCCAAGTCGTTTTGCAGCATTAAACAATCTTCATTAGATCGGATTTGCTTCCATATTTTAATGTCATCTGCAAAAAGAACGAGCTTGCATCGCACTATTTCAGTTATATCATTTATATATAACAGGAAAAGAATAGGTCCGAGCACTGAACCTTGAGGCACCCCGCTCGTGACATCGATACTTTTCGACAATACTCCGTCAATGCGAACTCGCACGTGCCGATCGGTCAGATAATCTGTTAGCCACGATAGTAAGTTACCTGTTATTCCATATCGCACTAGCTTTTGCAGGAGCAAGCTGTGGTCGACCTTGTCAAAAGCCTTTGAAATATCAATATAACAAGCATGTACCGTATAGCCTTGATCGAGCGACATCGTCCAATCATTTAGTGTGATCAGTAAATTCGAAAGACAAGATCTGGTCCGGCGGAACCCGTGTTGTGCTGCTGACAAAAGACGTCGTGCTTCAAGCTGACCCACAATACATTCAGATATAATGCGCTCCATAATTTTTAAAAAGATTGCATTGCACTGTTTGATTAAGTAGGGACCACTAACCTTTTCAATCACATGAGCCCACATACATGTAGAGAGTGTTTAGACCCACGAACATGGAAAATAAAGCTCATTTGAATGCATTTCCATCAACCCCCAAAGAACGGTTACGTGCAGATTGCTTTTTTTCAGGAATGGACAGTAGGATCATGATCAACATTCGCTTGAAACAGTGGAAGAATGGTAAATAAGTTTCGATTGTATGCACTGTTGGATAAGGTGGGTACCACCAACCTGTTCAATCACATGAGCCCACACAAAAGTGAATAGGGTTTAGACCCATAACCTTGAAAAAGCTCATATGCATACATTTCCATCATACACACACATCCCAAGACCGTTTTCGTGCTGTTTGCACTAATCAGGTAGGTACAGCATGATCAGGATCCGTATGCGCTTTATTAAGTGGAATGATTGGTATGCAAGTTGTGTTCGATTACCGCTGTTGGATAAGGTTGGTTCGAGCAACCTTTTCAAGCACATGAGCCCACACCCATGTAGAAAGTTGTTGTATAGACAGCGGACGAACTATCGATCAAGCATCAATCACGATCAATCGTAAGTGCATATTGTGATTATCGTTCACTGTGCAAGTATTGGGTTATTCATGCATTCAGTCAATACACGAGTTCGAGTTCGGTTGGGTTCTCTAACTGACGGCTGGGCCAGTGCAATACTCTACAGTTATAACAATTGGCGACGGGGTGAGGAACAATGTCAGTGCCAATGGAATTTGTACGAGAAGTGCTTAATCAACAGACGCAGATGTTTGGATAATTAATACAACGAATGACATTCCGGACAATCAACAGTCCAAATTCGGGACAATCAAGTGAGTATCTACGGCTGGATCCCCTACAAGAATTATTAAACATTCAGCTGAAGTTCTTAGAGAAGGTTGCAGTTCATCAAGTAAACAGTTCAAGTTTAGAAGAATCAGTCGAAAATTCAGCGAAAAACTTCGAAGAATTTCAGTCGTATCCAGAAAATGAAGTTGAATTAGATTCGTTGAAATTGGAAAGGCACATAGTAAATGCTACTGCTGAAGTTGAGTTCCAGTCCCTTGGGAATTATGAGTTTCAAACTGAATTCTAATCAGAGCTGCAGTCCGACCCCGACAGAAAGTTAGAAAATGACAGTGAAAAATGTCAGAGTGTGGTGATGTATAAACCCGAATCAGAAATGAGAGCACAGCATGCACTGCCTTCAAAATCAGCCGCAGATGCAGTTCAATACAGCAGGAGAATCAATAGGGAATTAACTGGTAACAGAATACGACGAAACAGACACCGCGATGTCATGTCTGAATTTCGACAGAAAGGGGATGTTGAAGAGTTCAACCAGAAACATTTAATCAATCGTGTGGAAACCGTTGTTCAGAGTTACGCTTACAGCTTACGCTTCTCTCAGTCAAATCATTCATGTCTTCATTCATCTCTCCGTGCCGGGTGGCACATGAGGCGAAGACAACTTCACGCCAGTGGTTCTGGTCTTTCGCTGCTTCCGTTGCCGTCTGCACCGTGAATCCTTGTGCATGTAGTTCGCGTTCCAACGTTCTGCGCCAAGTTTCCTTGGGCCGTCCCCTTTTTCGTTTACCTTGCGATGCCAGTGCATGGCTACCTTCGTATGCGAACTGGGATCCATCCTGCAGACATGACCGAACCACGGATCTGTTTTCATCGTTTCCGTAGCAATGTAGGTTTTACGGGATAGGGTTGCTAGCCCTAAGCCCAACCCTCCTCCTTTCTCAGACGGGCTTGGGGCCGTCCTTGGCGGAGTTACAAATCTCAGTCACGATATAGAAATTCTAAGTACAACAAAACGAACCATCAAACATATACCACGAGAAATCCCACATTAAAACAGAAGTTCTACCCAAGGCCTTATCAACCACCCAGAAAACGCGTTTACCTCAAGCCTTCATTATAAACCAGAATCCGGCCTATATCACCTGCTTAGCAATCGCCAATGTGTTCTTTTTTTCAAACAGAGATGGTGTTGTATAAGACGGCGAACGAACTGTCGATCAACCATCAATCACGTCGATCCGTAAGGCATATTGTGATTATTGTTCCTTGTACAAACATTGTGATATCACAATCGCTCCCGTGATATTGTGATATTCATTCATTCGGTCAACACACGAGTTCGAGTCGTGTGTTTTCTGACTGACGCGGGGCCATGCAATACCCTTGCAGATATAAACGTATTTTGCACACACGAAGATGAACCGAAAGCTCATTTTGCAATGCATTTTATCACAAACATCCCCAAGACTAGTTTTGTGCTCTTGTACACATCAAGTATGTACAGTAGGATCGGAATCTTTCATGGAACACTAGCGCTTGTATGCGGCTGTTGGATAAGGCCTGGTACGACTAACCTGTTAAATCACTTTTGTCCTAACCATGTTAAGCCTACGTTCGGACATATTTCGTTGCTCTGACAATTTTGATCATATCTTCGTTTTAATATCGGCTCGGATTGATACCATTTAATAATTCCGTGTATCACTCGATGATATCTATCGGATTTCATACTTTTTGATCTTGCAAGTCAACTTACAGCAAAGTTACCAGTTTGACGGGAAAAGAACATTTTGTTCACGCGCACAAAGTTTTTCCCAGCACCAGCTATCCAACGGATTTTGCAATCATTGCAAAGACCACATTGAGCTACAAGTTTCGATACCTTATTTCGTGTTCTGTCTTCTGTTGTTCACGAATTATTGCGGATTAACTGTTCAATGCCGAAATCTCGCCAACGAACACAGTCAAATCACTCAACGGACAAAACACCCATTATCGATCAGCCGGCGAGCCCTATACAACCCAAAAACATGTGCGAACATGTCACTAGATCCACTGCCCAAACCAAGAAAAAAATCGATCCAGCTGTGACCGTGAGAATTATTCACGCGACGGCGACACGGAATGGTCGTGACCTCTGCATCACGTGTTCCGATCCGGTAAGCGTTGATAATGTTTCGGTTAAATGTACTTTTTGCGGTTCCACCAACACGCGTCACGTGACGCGTATTTAACTGACGATTGCGTGAGGCTTGTTGACGGTGAGAAACACCCATCCGTTTGTTTTGTTTGCACAAGCTGTAGACATTCGAATAAAGACGTCCGCCATAACACTAAAGACTTGACTGTAGGGAAAGACCCTGATCAAATGGAGAGTAGACTGGCACACCTGGAAAACCAGTTTGCCAAAATGAGAAATTCAACAGAGCTATTGATGAAACCGACAACAAAGGATCCGAAACACTCACATTCATCTTTAAACACTACTAGTGCCCCTAAATATTGCGAAATATTGCTACAAGACACCAAAGAGATGGACACAACGGAGTCAAAACTAAAGCCATCCTTCTCAAGTGTTGTGTTTAAGAAACCATATTTAACACGAGTTTCGCTCAGCATGATCTGTACCAATTTGCTAGAGGCAACTGAGACACTATTCTCAAATAGACAGCAATATGATTTAACCAAATGGTCGGAACTGTGCACTAGGATGAGTTTAAAAACAATCAATCCGGTTTCAATGACTCGCTTGACTCGTGCTCCCAAAGCGCCGCACCAACATAAACCAAGATTGCTCAAGGTAGTGTTGCAAAGTGAAAAAGAACTAGAAGATGTACTTTTATCTGCATACTTGTTACGCGACGGTGAAAAAAACACCACGTTTCTTTGTTGATATACCCTGGTCAGAACGGACAAAATCTGTACTAAATAGGAACACTGGGAAAGTAAACGACCTCGACAGTCGTGGTCTTATAATCCTGAAGGTATGTCTCTACTTCGTCGCGATCGCCTGACTCGAGGAGGTGGTGTTGCGCTTTACCACATTCGGAGACTGCTCTGCCAAGAGATCACTGATGACGATTTACAGCTGCAAGACACATTATGGTGTTCGCTGAATGTAATAGCAGGGGAAAAATTCAGAGTGGGTGTGATTTACCGTTCGCCATCAGCCGACGAAGCCTACAATTCAGCATTACCTGCAAATATACGCTTAGCGGCTACCAGATACCGCGGCAGACATCTACTGATCGGAGACTTTAATCTGCCGAACTTAAGGGAATTTCAGTTCATCCAGAAAATTCCTTAAATGCTTTATTTCAACAGTTGCTAGAAGAAATTCCACTCTATAACCATATTTTCAACAATACCCGATTTCGTGGTACTGATACGCCGTCTATCTTGGACCTAATACTGACAAATGAAGAGCACGTGATTGAAAGTCTCATTTATGAAGCTCCAATAGGACTCAGTGACCACTTAGTTATTACGATTGATTGTATTTGCCAGGCAATCAGAACAAGTGACATCCACAAGGTGATTAGAAAAATTGACTTTCCACAAATTAAAACTACTCTTAAGAACGCCACAGACCCGTGTCTTAAGTCTGACAACGTGCACGATCAATGACAGCGGATGATAAACGAACTTAAATTTGCCATTGAAATGCACTCTCGTCTTGTTCCAAAGGTTGAAAAAATGGATATACATTAAGCTGAGAAGCCGAACACGAAAATGGTTGACCTTGCGAAATGCTGCATGGCGGGCTCATCGACATGATACCACTGTTGAGAGTTGGGAGACATTCCGTTTGCTGAGAAATAAGGTAAACAAACTTGTTGTTGATGACAAACTGAATTATCAAAATTATTTACTCAACAAAATGGAACCCAACCCCAAAATTCTCTACCAGACCTTAAATAACCGGTCAAGGGTGAAACCAGGAGTTGCCGTTCTAAAGACACGTGATGGAACAACAACCACAGCATCGCAATCTGCCGAAGTCTTAGCCCATTTCTTCTCCACTGTCTTCAGCCTACGAAACACCGTTACCTGTCCCTTAATTCCCTTCATCTCACCCGAAAATGTTTTACAACAACTAACTATTACCTCGGAGAATGTCCTCCGCACATTGCTAAAACTCAACACGAGAAAATCTACCGGAGCTAACGAAATTACCCCGTTGATTCTTAAAAAATGTGCTTATACTTTGTGTACGCCTCTCATCTACTTGTTTAACCTCTCTTTAACCAAAAGTTTCATTCCCTGTGATTGGAAGAATAGCATCATTAACCCCATCCACAAAGGAGGAAACCGTTCCGAAGTATCTAACTATAGACCCGTAACACTACTACTGGTGATCTCTAAAGTGATGGAGCGCCTCGTAGCAAACAGCGTCACAAAACATCTGGAAGACAATTGCTTGCTCGCAGTCGAACAACACGGCTTCAGAAAAAGACACTCTTGCCTTTCAAACCTTCTGCTCGCCCTCGATGACTGGACACAAGCTGTAGACAAATGTCTCACCGTACATGCTTGTTATCTTGATATGTCAAAAGCATTCGATCGTGTAAACCACAGTCTGTTACTACAAAAGATGGAGATATGTGGAATCAAGGGTTCATTACTAGCCTGGTTTGACGCGAATATTCGCTTCGCTTCGCCATTGCGAAGTGCACTTCGGATATTCGCTTTGATACTATTCGCCATTGCGAAGGGCAGTTAGGGCACTTCGAAAATTCGCTTCGCACTTCGCTTCGCTCCAAAAAAGTGACATTCGTTATTGTCTGGAAGGATTTGGGTGTGTGGGTGAGCAGCACTTTGAAACCGTCACATAACGCCACAGCTGTCTATGAGAAGACGACAAGAGTACTGCTTCTGCTAAAACGCGTGTTTGGGAGTTTCACGAAGCAAACGGTTTATCGAATAATTAATACGTACTTGAGGCCAAGCATGGAGTATGCGGTTCAGGCTTGGTCATCCTGGCTACAGAAGGACATCAGCCTCTTGCAGAGAATACATCATCGGACCATCGAGCTCGTACGCGGTTCAAAGCATAAACAATACGAAGATCGTATTGCAAGTCTCAATCTCTTCGACTCTCGCTACCGCCGTCTTAGAGGTGATCCGATTTTTATGTTCAATATACTGCATACCACCAACTATCCCCTAAATAAACTATTCACACGACTACCACCCAGAACCAGCCAGAGTCATGACTATACAGTACTTATTCATGACTCGAGACTAAACTGTCGAAGGTATTTTTATTCTGTACGTGTATGGTTTACCTGGAACGTCCTACCCTGTAATGTTGCACATTCACCCAACTTGGATATATTCAAATCGAATTTGGACAATTTCATGACGACCAATCCAAACATTGAACCTATATATATTTTACACCATAAAAGCTTTGAACTTTGAAAACAGTTTCTGTTCTATGGATTTTTTAACCTGATTCCGGAACTTTTCAGTACGCAAAAAATCCCGTTTTTATTACCTATTTTATATTATTCTGTGGTTTTTGTTAAGCTATATTTTTTTAGACCATTAAAATTGTATTGAATTGAATTGAATTGAATTGAAACTTTCAAATGCATTCGCATTCTCCTTTGGATATTCGTCGTAATTTTTTCTCAGTAAGAATTTGTTTCACTTCGAACGCTTTGCCTGAAGAAAGCACACGCTCGGAATCTGTTGCGGTTTTAGCTTCTAAACTAGATGAGTATATGACGAACCATGCGTTATGTGACTGTCCCTGTTGATTTTTGAGAGATTTTATACTTTTACTCCATACACCTCGTCATCCTCACCTCATCCAGACTCCCAGCATTGCCAAAACGTGTTTTTTGTCCGTTTGAATTCTTTGACAATCACATCCCTCGAAATTACACTCCACTACCGGTTTCTGGCTGTTTTGTTCGTTTGAAATCTTTGACAATCACGGCGCAAAGAGATTACCCGGATTGTATTTAGGGAGCACCTCCTCTTAACCGATGGTGGGAAAAAGCAAAAAGCGGTTTCTTTTCACCACAGTTAGTGTTGCTCGAACGTCGCATCAGGATTGTTTCACGCGGGAGCACTGTGCCTGATGAAGAAATTCTTTAAAAATCTAAAATCAACCTCCTCAAATACTCGATTAAATCCCATCATATTTCCTTCTATTACGTCTTCACATAGGATGTCTTTTTTCCCCATTTGCATCAAGATACCTTTGTGTGAAACGAACAGTTTATTGAACAATTACGGTCGAATTTATCTCCGTGATATCATGTATACATTTTCTGCGAATATGTTTTATGTGTAATTTATGCAGAATTCGTTGTATGTGATTCTTTACACTAATCTGAAGCTGAAATCTTCAAACTTTTCGAACAAAGCTTTGGCTTTATTTTTTCCTTCCAGGTTTTTGGACACATGGCAAAGAAACCCACAGAGAAAAACATTAATTCTATGGGAATTACTTGTCCGCGGTAGAATATACCTCCCGCCGAGTCGCATTTACCTAATTCGACGACAAAGCGTGAGACGGTTAACCGGCATGAAGAGGTGTCTGTTAAGGCCAAGTTTAATTTGAGATTCACACATTGCATTTAGACATTCGTATTCCAGGTAACTAGATGTTTCAATAGCTTGTTTCAAGGGCACTGGTCGAGACGGATTCGCGTTAAATTCTGCACTCATCTGGCAACTAGTGCTACGATGTTGCTGATCAGATTTTATAGCGTGAAGGTGTGAATGAATGAAATCACAAGCCTGATCCAGGCAAAGTGCCACACAGTCAAAGATTGCACGTGGGCTAAGATACTGTCAGGTTGCCCAGGCCTAGACAGATATGCGAGAGGAATTAGAGATGATAGTGAGACTCCAGCGTGTCTCAGCATGCAGCTCACTACCGGCGGCCAATAAATTTAGCACGATGTTAGCCGCACAACACAGAAGTGCTGCACGATTGCACATTCGTGCGGGGTGAATTCGTGAAGGTGTGAATTACATTAGCGTCACCAGTGTAAGGGATGATAGTGGATAACGTCAGGTAGAGGCTTGTACGTCTATCACTTTGTTTCCACAAGCTTCAGATCACTCGATCCAACATTAACCAAGTCACCCTACTGCACCCGATTCGCATCCACTTATCCATTGCGCCCTGATACATCACTGAGATCAACCTGTCTAACTATAATCGCGTTCACCAACGAATCCCACAACACAAGAGAACGGTAATTGGTCAACCGCCTTTATTACACACACGGCAAATCACACAACCAAAACACATGTCTGTCCCGGTTGTCGCTTTGAACTAATTTGTCAATCGATGTACCTTCAACCGGTTCCGTTCAAGCACTCACAATGCAATGCTTGCTTATCCAAAGTTGACGAATTGTATTGTCTATCAAGTGCGGCTGACGTTGTCCATCTTCTCATGCCCCCGAGGATGTTTTATCTCTAGAACATTTTTTCCGAAACTCACATTTGGACGGGTTTGCGGTTTTCATCGTCAATCTTTTCGGGGCTTCCTGCTGGAAGGTGATTTCGCTATGCCATCCGAAAACTAGTGATTAGCACTCACCATGATATTGGTGTTCTCAGGTTGCAATGTCCAAGTTCTGATTGTATCGCGGAGAAAGAAGGTTCTCCAAAATTTACTATCCTTTTATCCGCTAGCCCGATGCATTATTTTTAACCCTACGAGTTAAGTAGAAGTTGCTCAGGATCGTCCACTTTGGAGGCACTGTGTAAATCATAATCTACAAGCTGGAAGAGAGTTAATATTGCTCTCGTTTGCTCAATTTAGGTTATGCCGTCTTCGTACAACTACCGCTGATCGGCAGAGTACTGCCCGTTTGTGTGAGTGCTGCATAAAAAGCGTTCCTCCTGAATCGGGTAGTTTAATCATTTAAAATACTGCGGAGAAGCATTCGCTTGTGATGTACATCCATGGATGAGATGGACCCGAGGATGCTAGCAACAACGACCTTCATAGGCTGACATTATCATTACCCGCGTATAGTACATCACTGTGCAGTACTTTGTATTTATGCGGCTGTCAAACTAGCCTAAACGGTCTCGCCCAATGCAGAGAAAAAGAATCAGGTTCAAGGTTCAATTAGAAGAATCTGTGATTGATTTCAAGCTTGAAATAACCGGTTAACAGAACGTTGAGTTCCGTGAAACGGCTAGAATCAAGTTCAAATATTTAGGATTCAAGAATTCATGGTGACAAAAAGTATTCAGCTTCATATTTACAACTTGAATATTCTTACAGGAAAAAGCCATAATTCATAATCAACACAATTAACAATTCCAACTAATGTCACGTGCTTGTTTTGGTTGCATCGATTTCCGTTAGTGTCTTTGGTTGTGGTCAGGATGACATCGGCCTCCTGTCTCACAAGCAACAGCATGCACAGTCTAAGCTAACGCGCCTAGCAGAAGAGGCAGAGAAGACGGGCCTGAAAATCAACATAAAGAAAACCGAGGTGATGCGATTGAACAACCAACATGAGGACCTACTTAATTCCCACAATGGAACACGCATCGCAAGCATGGACTCCGTGGATGAAAAAAGATATATTCTTGCTTGACAGGATATATCATCGTGCAACTAAACTCGTGCGTGGTTTTCGAGACCTTACATACGAGGAAAGGTCGAAAAAGCTAAAGCTCCCCACTCCCCTTCAACGTAGACTTCGAAGTGACGTTATATTACTTACAAGATATTGAATACTCCAGATCATCCACTCAAACATTTGTTCAAATACCGTGAATCAGGAATTACACGTAGCCACTCAGCGGCACTACAAATTCCCCATTCCCGTACTAATTGTCGCCGATATTTCTATTCGGTACGTGTCTGTTTCCTGTGGAATGCCCTTCCCGAAGCAATTATCACCTCTCCCTGTATCCAAACATTCACTCGAACCTTGGACAATTATTTTTACATAACGATTTGACGATGCCTGTGTATTGACTCAGGGTAAGCATATTACTTGACTCCAGTGACATCGTATAATTGATTTTTTTATACCTCTTATTGAACGCATATTTACTATGATATGGTAATTGTGAAGCTATGTGCTTTTTGTGATAAATTCTTGAATCTTGAATCTTGAAACTACAGCAGCCACTGCATCTACAGGGGAAAGACGTGGTGGAGACTGACCGCTTTGTTTACCTTGGAAGCGTGGTCAACATTGATGGTGGCGCAGAAGACGACGTCAAGAGCCGAATCAGCAAAGCAAGGGTAGCGTTCAACACCCTGCGCCCCATCTGGAAATCTAAGGCCTTGTCCCAGCGCAGCAAAGTCCGCATCTTTAACACCAACGCAGTCCTCCTCTACGGGTCCGAAACATGGCGGGTTGATACTTTGTCAACAAGTGCTTGCGCCACATTCTTAACATCAGGTGGCCTGAGAAGATTTCAAACACAGACCTATGGCGTAGAACCAACCAGAACCCCGTTGATCAGGACATCAAGAAAAGAAAATGGGGGTGGATAGGTCACACACTCCGCAAACCAGCTGATAACGTCACTAGGCAAGCACTAGACTGGAATCCACAAGGTAAAAGGAAAGTGGGACGACCCAAGCAGTCGTGGAGAAGATCAGTCGTGAGTGAAGCGAAGGATGCCGGAATGACATGGACTCAGCTGAGGATAGCAGCCCAGGACAGAGTTCGCTGGCGTGGCATTGTTGCAGCCCTATGCTCCAACAGGATTTCACAGGAATAAGTCAAGTAAGTCAAAAAGCATATAGCTTTACAAAAACCACAGACTTTACAAAAACCACAGCTTTACAAAAACAACAGGTTGAACATATTGCCCAAAAGTACACCGAGCGTATTTGAAACTGCGGCATCTCATGTGATTAGTAACCACACCTGAAGCGACCACTGAGACTATTGTCAATTCTGTTTTTCAACCGAACTAAGACCGCGATTATGGATTATGCAACCGGAACTTCTCTATGTTCAACAGGAGTATACATAAATATGTGAAATCACAGTACACCATTAACCCAGTTCCAATAAGTTCACCCTGCTCACGTGACGTGTGCTTCAGTGAATTTGACTTATCTGGACTATACACTATCTTGGATCTATCCTTGACTCGTGCTTTCCATTGCTACATTGGAGCTCCTCCGTGCGATGATGCTTATTGTTTTAAGTATCAAACACATCAGACAAACATGTCCAGTGCTAATGTCTACTATTGCTATGTACTGGTTATATTATCGCCTCGAAAAGATAACAGTTTATCGCGTACTTAAGAAAATACTCTTGACCGCTCACTTTAGAAGCATTGTGTAAAGCGTCGTCTACAAGCTGGGGAGGAGCAGATACAGCTCTTGGCTGCTGAACGCAGATCACTCCGCCGGCGTGCAACTGATGCATTACAACCGAGTTCTGACTTTCGTTGCCAGCCAGGAGAGATTGTTCCTCCCTAATCGGATTGTTTAGTCATTCCAAAACCTGTCGCACATGAAGATTCCAGCGATTGTGGTGTACATTCATGGTCGACATCGACCGAAGGAGGCCAACAACAAGAAAATGCTAGCAGCTGTCTATATCTAGCCCTAATCTTTTAGCATCCAGGAAAATTAGAGTGAACTTCAAAACCACGATACGCTGGGGTCAAACATCTTCCAGGATACGAAAAGGTTTCCCAATTTTAGATGCTCGCTTGTATCGCTTAGCGAACCCGTAAATGAAGAAGTAAACAGTCTCGAAGCGTAGTCATGAATTTACCGTTCTTAGGCACAGCTCCGTGAACGCTAATTGCATGACTTCTTCCCTTCCACATCCGATAAAAGTTTGAAAACATCACCAATTGGCCGAAATTATAGTTTGCTCGGAGAACCACCGTATTAGCAAAATCGCACAACCAACCTAGATTTTTGCGGTCAGATTCCATCGATGACAGACGACGTTTGGGGAAGATGACCAATCGGATAACCGGGACGCATTTGAGCGAGATCTCACTTTTCTGACAGAAATCCAGCCACAATGATGACAGATTATTCGCTGTGTATCGTATTTTTTTCTGCAAAGCTATTAGCTGGGATAGTTGAGCATTGTCAGAGAGGCTTCTGAATTGTTATTCTGTCATTACCCGACTGACAAAGTTCATACGATCGGTACTTACGTACATACTTATTTACTTACTTGCTTACTCACTTACTTACTCACTTACTTACTTACTCACTCACTCACTCACTTACTTACTTACTTACTTACTTACTTGCTAGCTTACTTACTTATTTATTTACTTACTCTCTCACTCACTTACTTACTTATTTACTCACTCACTTACATGCTTACATACTTACTTACATACTTACTTACTCACTCACTCACTCACTTAATTACTTAATTACTTATCGCAGGTGTGGCACGAATCGAATGTTTAATGCACATGTTCTTCATTCAGGTAGTTTTGAGGCTAGATGATGTAAGTGGTCTCGATAACATCTCTTACTTCTTCAGACAGACGAATCCCTTGCCGTCGGTCGTCAAGTCCGGGTCCCAGATTAAGATAACTTGGAGGGTATACGACCCCCAGGGACTCAAAATCTTTCTTCAATGTTGGTAAGCTGGTATTCACATGAATGTCTTTAAGCTTTTGCTAATCGTGGGTTGAATTCCTACATTCATCTCCATTGACTAGTTTTACTGGACGCCAAGTCCTAACAGGAAGGCTGAGGTCAGGATGATCGATTACATTACACTGCGCTAAACGTGCATGGAAGTAGACTACAACTCCACCACCGGATCTTCGATCGCGATCGCGACATAGTAGTGACATTTTTTGAATCAAAAGCTCAGCATCAGTCATGCAGGGCTGGAACAAAGTCTCTGTAACTGCAACCAAATTGGGTGAAAGTCTATCACAAAGCTCGTATAGTTCAGCTAATTTGTTAGTTAAACGCTGAGCATTTGTATATATGCACTTGATCGTATTTATCTTACACAATATATGATCGTTTAATGTAGCTATTGGTCCGACTCGCGATGAGTCGGATCTTTTTCGTTTTTTCAGTAACATTTTAACTGTCAGTAACAAGAAAGCAATCAACGTGTAACGGCTACAGTTCTCTGGATGTTAGCGAGGGAACACGCTTGAACATGATTAGTCTTACGTCTGGTGGAAGTTTTGCGCGGTACGATTTCCAGTAGGTATTGATAACGATAGCCATGCCGGTCGTTAGAAAAGTGATCTTCAGAGGACTGGGCCCATTGCCTTTGTGGGTGGAGGATTTATGTGGAGTGGCTGTCAGCTTAAATACTCATTGTCCAATCAGAATGCAGTAGCTGTCAGTGTGTCTATCTCTGTATTGTAATTCCCATGATGATTCATACATGTTTGTTGACGTGTAGTGAATACACATGTGTCGCTCTGATCTTGACTTTTCTACATGGTGACGAGGGTGATCGACGAGAAAACGTCGGATAGAACTGACAACGCCCGTTTTAGCGGCTTTAATGTTCGGCCATCGGCAACACTCGCAATGGAAGGTGATGAAGGATTGGCAGAGAGATGGAAACTGTGGAAGGAACAGTTTAGCGACATTCGGACGTTGGCGAATCTGACGAATACCGATAAAGCGTATCAAATGGTGACGCTGAGGAATGCGCTTGGTGAACAGGCGACGAAATTCATAGTGTTTCACCTTTGATGAGAACGAAGAGGCAGACGACTGGGAAACAATCTTCGCGAAGCTCGAAGAACATTGCCTCGGTCAAGTGAACCAGAGATGGAAACTGTGGAAGCAACAGTTAAGCCACTTTCGGACGTTGGCGAATCTGACGAATACCGATAAAACGTATCAAATGGTGACGCTGAGGAATGCGCTTGGTGAACAGGCGACGAAGTTCATACAGTGTTTCACATTTGATGAGAACGAAGATGCAGATGTATTGGAAACAATCTTCGCGAAGCTAGAAGAATATCGCCTCGGTCAAGTGAACGATATAACTTCAATTGTCGCGTCCAAGATGCCGATGAGCCGATCGAACATGAAAGAGATCCAGAGCCTCCAAACGAAATAAATTTGCGCAACCGCACAGTACGTAAGTTCATTTGAAAAACGGAAGGATGTGGAGTGGCTGTCAGCTTAAATACTCATTGTCCAATCAGAATGCAGTAGCTGTTAGTGTGTCTATCTCTGTATTGTAATCCCCATGATGATTCATACATGTTTGTTGACGTGTAGTGAATACACATGTGTCGCTCTGATCTTGACTTTTCTACAATCTAGGTATTCTAAAATTTTCTACAACAATTGAATCACGAGATCCAATGGCATCGGCAATGTATAACCATTGCTTCAAATAGTGTTGCTTTGATACCGAAGCTTATACTACATCAACATTTTCGGAGACTCCTAGAAATATTAAACTACGTGAAGTAGACTGGTCTCGACAAGTGGATTGATCATTTCTTTCCCACCAGGTATGTCGGCTTGGACTCGGCAGGTCAAACCGGGACAAGAACTGAATAGATACGCATTGAGGATGACTTCTTCCAAGTCAGATTTAGTTCGCAATATCACCCTTAATAGGCGCGGCCGGTCTACTTTTGGGGAGCTTTTATGCCGAGTTAAGCGCGTCATCGAAGTATTTACTAAAGCTTTCAAGCCCATATGTGTACAGAGCTTAGTCCATTCAGTGAGCTCATGTGCTTGTCTTACTGAAAAAGTGTATCTCTCGACTCCGGTACATTTGTGCAGATTACACTGAGAGCGATATCGGTCTTAGTTGAATGAACGTTTGTATTGCGTTTTTAGGTTGCTCGGATCTGCCAACTAGACGGTAGGGAGTCCTATCTAAAGTGTTCGCCATTTTATGAGTTGAGGACCATGGTGAGCAGGGTTCACTATGTCCATCTTTATTACACACGGATAAGCAATCACCACACTCAGTTAAGGGAGCACTTTTTGGCGTATTTTTCTCATCCTTTTCCTGCCTTGTTCAACATCTATTTCGGGTTGAATTGCGTTGTGAATTATATCTACCAAAAGTGGTGGAAAATCCAGTTGCAAATCCGTAAATATCCATGACCTTGGGAAATTAATCACTCAAACGTCCCCTGAAGTCTTACCACTGCATCCTCTGAATCGTTGTAGCGCGTTAATTAATGGCGAATGCGATAATGCACGTTAACTGAAAACACAAGAAATGTGAGACCTGAAATCTGGTCAAATCGATTGTCTGTCGACCCATGAAAGGCAGTTTGATCTGCGTTTAGCCATATTTACACGCAGCTATGGATCCAGTCCGAGTTCGGAATTCGGAAGTGGACTGTAGATGAAGAGTCACTACCTGTTGGCATTCTGGCTGATCTAATTTGTGTAACTCCAAAGCGGACTGACTTCTCACTCACCACTTTCGATTGTCTCAGCAATACAAGAAACTGATTCGCTCAAAGTAGGTGCGCTATTCCCTAACAGTCGATCAATCTGAGCATGCTTAAACGACTTAGCACATACTACCACCTTCAGTATTTTCAATTCCTGCATCAAACAATGCATCTTAGCACGAAACCTGTCGTGGGGGGTGTGTGATGGAAATGCATGCAAATGTGCATCTATGTTCATGATCATGGGTTGAACCCCATCGGCATGTGTACGGGCCCATATGATATAACAGGTTGGTCGTCCAACAGTGGCTTACTTGTTTAATGCGTCTTATCATTTCCGATTTTCTTCCGATACTACACACAAACTTATTCTTCTCATTATTGGTGATCACAGAACAGCTAGCCGGTGGAATGCTGTAAAAAAACGTACAAAAATATGTGCTGCACAGATCGTGTTGGGCCAACAGTTCGGATGTCTAAACACGCTTGCGTTTCACGTGCGTACACCGATCGATAGTTTACTTAATTGATCGATAATGTGTGCATGTGACCTTGTACGTACACCGACCAGATCGATCGTTCGCTAAACCGCATGAAGTGAGGTGACCTCATCTGACCTATGAGAGGCCGAGACGAACGATTCTCTCAGTATGAATGCAAATTTGGCGCGAAACATACGCGAATGAGCGGATTAGTTGAGCGTTAAAGTTGAGCGATGATTAGATTGTAATTCAATTCAATTTTAATGGTCTAAAAATCATATTGCTTTACGAAAAACCACAGAATAATATGTGAACTACGAACAATATAACAAGCAAAAATGGGATTCGGTTGCTTACTGGGTAGTTCAAGAATCAGGTAAAAATCCAAAGGGCAGACATTATTTTCGATTGGTGGGATAACAAATTTAAATGCATTCAAGGTAATTCAAGGTTTTTATTGGTCTAAAAAGCAACAAGTTTAACAACAACCATAGGATGGTAAAAATTGAAATTTAAGTGTATAAACAATATAAGAACATAGATTAAACAGTATAGAAGTGTTCTGGAAACGAATAATGCAATAAAAATTCGTCTAATTTCGTTTTAAAGTCATGCAAGCTAGTGGCGTGAGCAACGGTTGAAGGCAAACTGTTCCAAGTAAAACAGACACGGACAGAGTAAAAATACCTTCTACAGTTCAGGCGGGAATGGGGTCCGATAATTCCTCGTATCCCTCCGCGTGAATGAATCCTGTAAGGGACAGGGAACATGATTAAGTAGCAGTCAACCCACCACCACTTATTTGACCTTACCGCTAAACAGCCTATAGTACGCCTACAGTGTGTCACGTCTCGTGGGAATGACCAGGATCAGTGGCTTAAATTTCTGCATAAATAAGAGTTTTATGAAAGCTGAGGATCTTATCCCCTGTATTGAGGGATCATTAAATGCACTCCCTAACGAACAGGCAGACGCGGTAAGAAACTGTATCGCAGGTGTCATTAAAAACCAGGAACAAGGCGATGCAAACCTTGATTCACACGAAAGACAAGCACTTCTTACGCTGAAACAAGATACAAATATATCCCTTACTAAAACTGATAAAGGTAAAGTAACGGTAATTTTGAACAAAAGCGACTATTTAGAAAAGGCTGGGGTACACTTATCAGAGGGACCTTATGAACGGATAGATAATGGTAAAATAAAAAAGGTAATGAATAATTGCAAAACGGTAGTCTCTAGGTATTTGCGTGGTGTTAAGGAGAGTTTGGGAAAGGGCTTATGGTATAACCTGTATCCCAAGTCGACTCTAACTCCTAGGTTCTACGGCCTACCTAAAATACATAAAGAAGGCATTCCTGTAAGACCTATCGTCGACGGTATCGGATCACCTGCGCACGAGTTAGCTAGACATTTGGC
The DNA here is from genome assembly GCA_013407085.1 of Atriophallophorus winterbourni. Lineage (NCBI taxonomy): Eukaryota > Metazoa > Platyhelminthes > Trematoda > Plagiorchiida > Microphallidae > Atriophallophorus > Atriophallophorus winterbourni. The sequence continues at coordinate 68,350 of JACCGJ010011987.1, forward strand.
TTATTTGTTGAAACCTTTAGTCGGCAATACAGCCTCGTTCATCAAGAACGCAAATGACTTTGCAGCACGCTTAAAGTCGGTAACAATAGATAACGATGAAATAATGGTTAGTTTTGATGTGAGCGCTTTGTTCACCAACGTCGATACAACAAGTGCGTTACAACTAGCTAGACGGGCCTTGGAATCTGATGCCAGTTTGTCAGATCGCACAAACTTGAGCGTCCAGCAAATTATCAACGGTGTATCGATCTGCCTAAGCATGAACCACTTCGTATTTAATGAGCAATTATATAGACAAAAAGAAGGGTTGGCAATGGGTTCACCGATATCTCCAGTACTTGCGAACATGTATATGGAGCATTTCGAGAACAAAGCCCTTAACAATGAAGGGTTCAAGCCAAAATTATGGTGGCGCTATGTTGATGACACATTTGTTATCATCAAGCGAGATCAGTTAGAGGCCTTCTTTAAATATTTAAATGAAATAGACCCATGTATTACTGTCACAAAGGAAGTGGAATCCTGCACAGGCACTCTTCCATTTTTAGACTGTTTAGCACAAAAAGTAGACGGGAAAATAAAAACTTCTGTCTATCGGAAACCTATCGATACAGATGCTGTACTACGATACACTTCCGCTCATCCAAGACAGGTCTTCAGTTCCATAGCTTGTTCCCTTTTCCACAAGATAGAACACTTGTGCAGCGACGAAAGGGAGCGAAAACAGGCGCACCGTGAAGCTAGCCAAAGGCTCATAGACCACGGTTACCCAAAAAGTTTTGTAAAACGCCAATTGATGAAGGTAAAATACCCATCCGAAAAATCGGAGAAAAATTGGCGAGATACAGTCTGTATACCTTATGTAAAATGCACTTCTGAAGCGATACGTAGAATCTTGAACCAGGCGGCCATACGCGTAACTTATAAGAAAGGGAAGACTATCCGTTCGGTTCTGATGCACCTCAAGGATAAGACGCCTTTATCTAGCGTTACGAACAGCATCTACAGAATCAACTGTAAGGACTGTTCGGGTGTTTACATAGGGCAGACTTCCAGGGAAATTCACACTAGAATCGAAGAACACCGAAAGCGTGTCCGGAGACAGCCCCGGGATGCGAGGGAATATCAATCCCTTATTCGTGATTCCGCCTTGGCGGAGCACGTTTTAGATACGGGCCACAGCGTCGATCTAGACAATGTGGCAATATTGAGACGCGGTATTAAACCGTATAGCGAACGCCTACATGCGGAGGCGGTCGAAATTGCCAAGGCAGGTCGACTGGCGGTCAATAAGGTGGATGGGGCAGAAATCTCCACAATCTGGCGCTCAGCACTGATGCGAAAGTAAATAATTTTTATTCACCTTATACCTACTAGTTAATTAGATTTTTGTTTTTCTTCAAACAGCTTAACCTTAGCCCTGTTAGTTATGTACTTTTACGTATGTGGGCCGCTGTGTCAACTGACCTTGACCGTGTTCACTTGTATCAGATTGACGTGGATACACACTGTGTGGAAAATCGGCCACTGATCCTGGTCATTCCCACGAGACGTGACACACTGTAGTCGTACTATAGGCTGTTTAGCGGTAAGGTCAAATAAGTGGTGGTGGGTTGACTGCTACTTAATCATGTTCCCTGTCCTGACTATCACCCTTGGTCTGACGAAGCTTCTGTGTCAGAAGTGAAACGTTACCCAAAAACTACTCTAACCGATTGCACACAAATTCCTTTGCATTATGAATACACGATCGGTCCCAAACATATTCCAATCGATTCCTGTAAGCGATGGTTCGGGGTATGGAATGTTTTGTAAAGTAAGATAAGGTCTCCTCTGATTCGTCGATAGGGAAAATCGAACAGATTCAGTTGAGCTATCCTTTGAGCCTTTGTGTTTGTTTTCAGTGATAGACGAGTTTGTGCGTCCGCCAAACAATTCAGAAAGATCGACTACGCGGGTCTACGTGGATCGCTTGGGCTAGTAAATTGGCAAGAACTTGATCAGCACAACACCGAAACACAATGCAGTGAGCTCATGAAAATACTTCAGTCAAACATAGATCATAATTCGCGATTTGTTGATGAACGACGGGCAAGTGACTTCCGATTTAATGTTCGCAGTCGCACAAAAAATGGCTCGGGAAACGAAACTTTGCTTGGACTGAACACCGAAAGACCAGAACCGATGCCACTTGGCAGCAATTTTCTAAAATTCGTAACAAAGTGAATGCTCTCGTCAAAGAGGACAAGCAATATTACCATCGCTCTCTGTCTTTGAAAATGGAAGAAAACCCTAAACTTCTCTATCGGATTGTCAATGCTCGGTCCAGTGTGAAACCAGGGGTGTTTCCTGTTATTTCTGAGAATGGATTAACAGTCACAGCAAAGGAAACGGCTGATACTCTCGCTCAATTTTATGAAAATGTGTTTAGCCCGATAACGGTTAGGGCGAATGAGAATTTACTGACATCGATTGTATCTCAACAACTGAATGATATTGAGATTAATTCAGCGATTATACGAAGACACTTGTGTCGACTGAACCCTAGGAAATCTCCTGGAGCCGATGGAATAACACCAGCACTACTAAAATCCTGTGACCAGCAGCTGTGTGAACCACTATGCCAATTGTTCCAACATTCCCTAACCGAAGGAGTGGTGCCAACAGAGTGGAAGACAGGGGTAATTTCACCCATTTATAAGGGTGGTAGCCGTTCAGATCCCGCGAACTACCGTCCTGTCACCCTACCCCCCGTGATATCCAAAGTTATGGAGCGCATAGTGACGGAAAATATAGTTCATCACTTGGAATCACAAAATATACTATCTGTCGCCCAGCATGGGTTTCGTAAAGCTCGCTCCTGCTTGACAAACTTGCTGACGGTATTAAACGATTGGACCCAAACGGTTGACGCAGGGACAGTGTGCACGCGTCTTATCTGGATATGTCGAAAGCTTTCGACAGAGTTAATCACTTCCTGTTGCTACAAAAGCTGAAGCAGATTGGTATTGACGGGCAGCTACTCGTATGGTTCGAAAGCTACCTCAATGGGCGCAAGGCAACCATTCGAGTTAACGGGGTACAATCACGAGCCATTAATACCTCCAGTGGTGTACCGCAAGGTTCCGTTCTCGTAACCTCCTTTTCTTAGTTTACATCAATGATTTACCTGAGACGCTCTCATGCAAGGTAGTTCTTTTTGCGGATGATGTTAAACTTTGGATGCGAATAAAATCAACTGCAGACTGCGTAAAACTGTAAAGTGATTTAGATGCACTACACGAACGGTCAGTTATAAATAAACTGCCGTTCAATTTTCAAAAATGCAAGTTACTGCAAATCGGTAAGCCCTTTCAGTACGAATATCACTTTGAGCAGACGACTTTTAGCTGGACCGAATCGGAGAAGGATCTTGGAGTCTGGATATGTGGCAGCCTAAAGAACAGCGTGCATTGAGAGGTCTCAGAACTCAGAACTCAGAAAATTGTATGGTAGAAAAAGCATTAAGCTTAACAATAACCATAGGATGACAAGGTATATGGAACATATAAAAATATTAAAAAAAATATAAAATATCTCAAAAATCAATAGGGACATTCGCATACCGCATGGTTCGTCATAAACTCATCGAGTTTGGAAGCGAAAACCTCAACAGATTCTGATCGTGTGATTTCTTAAGGCAAATAGTTCCAAGTGAAAAAAATTCTAAAGGAGAAAAAATTACGACGTATATCCAATCGAGAATGCGGAATGCTTAAAGCCTTTGAATGTGTTCGTGTTCTAGTAAGGTCATTGGGCTTTAGCAAGTGTTTTAGGGGATGGTTTACAGAATGCAGGATTTTGAAGGTCAACATAAGGTCACTACGTATCCGCCGTTGGGTAAATTCTTGTAGGTTCAGTTTTAACATTCGCTCTGTGAAAGGCAAATTTCTGTACCGGGAGACCAACTTTGTAGCACGATGATAAATCCTGTCGAGTAGTTCGATATCCTTCCTCAGCCATGATGCCCAGGCTTGGATGGAATATTCCATAACAGGACGTATATATGTGTTAATTACCCGGGGTATGGTTTCGGGCGTAAAAATCCGGAATATTCTTTTGAGAAGACTCAAGATACGGCAAGCTTCATTGTACACCATCCGGCAATGCTGTACAGGCTTAAGGTTAAACGAAACCCAGATACCAAGATCTTTTTCTGCTGTTGTCCAGACGAGATCTTGCGTGCCAAGCTGATACGCGTGGTGCAGAGATTTCCCAAGCTGCAGCATTTTACATTTCGCAGGGTTAAATGGTAACTCATTTAACTGGGACCAACGAAATAAGATGCTTAGATCCCGTTGTAATGCCATACAGTCATTAACAGACCTGACACGTTTCCAAATTTTAATATAATCGACAAATAGTATCAAGTTGCATCCAATATCCTGTACTATATCGTTCATATACCAGACAATAACGAATACTTCGCTTTGGGATTTAAAGCGAAGCGAAGTTGCGAAGCGAAGCGAATATTGTTGAATATTCGCTTCGCTATCGCTTCGCTATATAATTTGCTATGTTATTCGTTATACTTCGCTATATTTGCAAAGCTTCGCCATATTATTAGCGAAGCTTCGTTATTATTTGCGATAACTTCGAAGTTCAGAAGTCGTTCCTTTACAGTTCCCTTCATCAAGATCGTTCAGTACACAAGATCCGCTGGTCTTCAATGCGCATGACCATCACATCCATCGTCCGGAACAAGGCGGTCCTGCTGTCGCTGAAGGATGATGTCCTAAACACCCCTTCAGACTTTGCGGCCCTCATTCCAAACAAGCTGCAGTTTCAGGACCTGGAAGACATCCTCTGGCCCCTCGAGCAGATCAAGGAGGTCAGCAAACGTCTCCAGGCAGATGAGACGCTCACCCTGCAGCATGTCATTCCGGACATGGCCAAGATGGCCATGATGTCCGCCTCCAGGATCAAGCTGTTCGCCGAATTTAAGGATGCCACCAAGGCATTCATCAAGAAGTTCCAGGAGGAGATCAAGATCAGAGTTCCCGAGCTGGGCAGGAACGTGGACCTCTACCAGATGGCGCACTACCTGAACCCCACTCAGAAGGCCGTGTACCTCAGGGCTAGGTCTCATGGTCACCTCTTCTACGAGTGCGAGCAGAGCATCAAGATGCTCTTGGCCAACTTGGCCCCAGCCGCCCCACCATCCATTCGGATGCCGGAACCCGCTTGCCAAGATCTTGAAGGTTTTCTCCAAGAGCACCATGACCTTGATCTTGATCCGGAATTGGCCTTTGGCAGCGTCGACCAGTCCCAGTCTCAACCAGCCCCAGTTCCTTCCTATGTCAAGGAGATGAATGAGTGGATGGCGTCTCCCCTGGAAAAGAAGGACATCGACCTGCTCCAGTACTGGAAGATGAAGGCCAAGAAGCACCCTCTACTCGCCAAAGTCGGCCAGTAAGTTGTTTCAAAGTTAAAGGTCACTTATTTTCCGTTGGATTATAATTTATTCTCGTTATTCGCCATACTTCGCTATAATATTCGCTAAACTTCGCCATACTTCGATATTATTCACTATACTTCCATATATTATTTTCTATTCTTATATGTTGTATTGCTATACTTTGATATAGTATTGTTATACTTCGAAATAGTAGTTTAACTTTTGCACCCCCTTGAACCTAATACAAAATACTAAACCTGTCTCATTTTCTTTTAGGATGGTCTACGCCATCCCGGCAACCTCGGCCTCATCAGATAGGGTCTTCTCGGAAGTTGGATTCGTGACCAAGCCCACTCGATGCCTTCTGAACAACGAGAGGGTACAGGAGCTCGTCTACATTCATGACAATTACGAGAGAGTGCTCCCCTACATGAAGAGGATGAAGCTCCGCATCCAAGAGTTCCCCAATGGCGAAGGTACCAGCACTCAGAGTCAGCAGCAGCTCGAAGACCAGGATGACCCTGAGGCAAACCTTGAGGATGTCGAGTTTGTCGACACGCAGGAGCTCACGGCGGGGGCCTACTCCCCTCTGACTGGAGGCAGCCGGACCAGTTCCGGCACCAGGTCCAGGTCTAGAACCCCGGTCTCAGAGACCGAGTCAGAGGAGGAGCCAAATTTCCTTTGAGAGAACAAGGTTTTGTATATTTCCAATTCCAAAGCTCATGAAAAAGTCCTCCCTTGTCAAATAAAAGTTCTTTCATGGTCAAAAAATAATTTATTTCGGAATTTCGTTTTATTTCAGCGAATAATGGCGAATTTAAACGAATATTAGCGAATTATAGCTATTTATAGCAAGGTTTTTTGTCGAAAACGAAGTTTTCGCTTCGCTTCGCCATTGCGAAGTGCACTTCGGATATTCGCTTTGATACTATTCGCCATCGCGAAGGGCAGTTAGGGCACTTCGAAAATTCGCTTCGCACTTCGCTTCGCTCCAAAAAAGTGACATTCGTTATTGTCTGTCATATACACCAAGAATAGAAGAGGTCCAAGCACCGAGCCTTGCGGAACTCCACTCGTGACGTCTATTTTTCTAGATAAGGTGCTGCCAACGCGAACTTGGACGTGTCTATCAGTAAGATTGTCCCTTATCCAATTCAGCAATATTCCCGTTATTCCATAGGATTCGAGCTTTTTAATTAAGATGTCATGGTTGACTCTATCGAAAGCTTTGGAAATATCGATGTCTACAGCTTGAAACTTGAATCTTGTGTGTATGGATTTTTGCAGCCTGGCATGCGAGTTAATCAAGAGACATGCACAAAGACATTCAGTTATATTGTACAAGTTGCCTTCAATGTCCATGGATCAAAGTACAACGACATACCATCAGTCAGTCAGGTCATTTTCTGCATACAAGCGATCGTTTTTCGTATGTGCACTTGGATCTCGTCGGTCCAATAGCGGTTTTCAACAGTTGCTCACACATATTGAATTGACGCGTGTGGATCGTTTCACTTGTTGACAATTGGCTCTACCCACCCCTGTTATCAGTGCCGAAAGAGTTGTGAACGCCTTCGTTCAGCATTGAATCAGTAACTTTGGCGTACCGAACATCATCACCACTAACAGAGGTTCCCAATTCCAGTCAACGCTTTTTCGGGAACTGAATCAAACGCTCGGTACCAAGTGCATACAGAGTTCAGCCTACCACCCTTCTTCAAACGGCTTAGTAGAGAGATTCCACCGCTAGTTCAAAGCCATGAGAATTTAGAGCTTTTGTCTACGATATTACCCGTGGTGCTTCTTGGTATTCGTACCACCGTGAAAGAAGACCTAGGTTGTTCCACTACTTAGATGGTCTACTGTCAGTACACGCAACCTACCTGGCGAATTCCTGACAGCTTCTGATTCATCATTAGATCTCACAGTTCCGTAGTGTGTCAGTCGCCTTTCAGCGTCATGAAATCCTCACGATCTATCACGACTCGTTAACACGCCCATTCTTTTTTACATTTGCATTTGTGAGTGCCGTTCATTATTGTAGAACCTGCATAGGAAGCAAACGAAAATGCCCGAGATAATAATCTCCCCGAGTCAAACAGAGATGAAAACGCTTCTTCGTGCTGTTCATTTGACCCCACCGGTATTCCTGATCCCCTGTTAAACCCCCTATACCTTCATGTCTCCAACAATGGACAAAAACGTTCTGGTCGTAAGGTTCACTTTACGGGTGCTTCATTTCAGCTTTCCACGGAAAGAATTTCTAGATGCTTGATTGGTTCGTTAGCAACTTACTGTCCCATGCAAACTGAACTGAAATTTTGAAAGCAGTGTAAAGAATATCGCATGTGAGCAGTAAAAAATATGAGATAATGCATAAGAGAATATGAAGTGTGAAATTATCTTAGACTTCACACCTAGATAACGAAAACGAAAAGTGTCAAAAAGATACCATATGTACTCTAGTATATATTTGAGATGATGAGTACAAGTTAGGTTGTAGGATATGGTACCGCCTTAATAATTGATATAGTTCCATATAGTCAGCAGACTACTGTGAAATACTTCGCGGCGTTCACTATCCAGATTAATGAACACAAGTTTGAGATGTACCGAAGTTGTTTCGTTTTGTAATTCCAAGGCGTCATTCGATTAAACAGTAATTTCGAGGATTTTCTAGTTTAACCCTTTGAAATTACTGTTGTTTCATTTCATCCTAATTTTCCGAAACTTCTTGCATGCCTTGATCAATAACTGTTTTTTATATATACCTAAATTGCTCGATGTTTTTAAACTGGATAGCGATTTACAACGGTGAAAAATTTGTGTATCATGTGGTGTTTGCATAATTATTTCCAAGATTCAAACCCCGCTACGTTGGTACATTTTTGAACATGTGCTTAGTGGTTATCCCTAAAGATACCCAGGCATAAAATTGGCACAAACTGCTGTTAGAAAATTACCACAACAGCTTCAATGAGCCCCGTAGAATTGAACACGAAAAATGCTTTAAAAAATTATAAACTTTGTATTAGACGGCCGAAACGCCTGACCTTAACGAGCATTAAATTTAGGCCAATCATGTGAGGCAATGGCGACTGTCGCCACCATTAACACATTTTCGGATGCCAAGGCCGATCGGATGATGCGGACAAATTTAGGCTATTCTGATTGGTTAAACTAATTAAGGTCATATAATCACACGAAAATTCTATTGGCTAATCACAAACGGACGCCTGTCTATGTGCGTGTCTCAACAATGATCACAATCCGATTCTGTGTTCAACGGCAATTGAGATGGCAACTTTGCGCAAGAAGTTAGTCGTCGTGGGCGATGGTGCTTGCGGAAAAACATGCTTGCTGATCGTTTTTAGTAAAGATCAATTTCCCGAGGTCTACGTGCCAACCGTATTTGAAAACTATGTGGCTGATCTCGAAGTAGACGGGAAACAAGTCGAATTGGCTTTGTGGGACACAGCCGGGCAAGAGGATTACGACCGACTTCGACCCTTGTCGTACCCGGATACAGACGTCATTCTCATTTGTTTTGCGGTTGATAAGTGAGTTATCAGAATGGCTTCACTCTGAATGGGTTAATAGATGTTGTTTTTTGATTTAAGACACATTTTAAGTTTTAAGCTAATTCTGTCCTGTTAACAAAACAAGCACAGCTCAGGAACGACACTCGTAAACTTTAAAACCCATACGCAACCAATTATCGATTATTTTTATACGTGTATTGCTCTGTATTTAATGACCACTAAATAAATGAATATAAGCTCATGTATTATCAGTAGCAGCGAATATAAAAATTAAGTGTTTTGAACGGATGAGAATGATTATTAAAATCGTCGAACCGAAGCTATGCTGCGCTACGTCTACTTCCCCTTATCCTCTTAAAATTTTAGGCATTAAAAGAGCGTCCTAAATTTACTAAAAATTCCTATATTTTCAGCGAAATATTTGATGAAAGCGAAGGAATTCTTTTTCGGTATTTCTTATCGAGTTTTATAGTACATGCGCCGAAAATAAGAACCTCGCCAACAGTACCGAAGAAAACGTTTGCCCACAAATGTTGGGCGTCCGTTTGTTTCCCCTTCATTAGTAAAAGGCCAAACACTTTTAAGTGACAGCACGTGACATCTATTTCTATTTTCTTACGCATGTACTGTAAAGCTTGATGAGAAATACCGAAAAGGAATTCCTTCGCTTTCATCAAATGCGCTTTTTGCTAATCCGTTCGTTCTCGATGTTATTATGATTTTGTCCTCTGCTGTTCTTAATGAGAGATTCAGCACAGTGATGTAGCTATCGTTCTGTGAGGTAAACGTGCAGTTGCACCGATACGTTATCGTGCAGTAGTATACTGCATGCGGAAGAACCCAGGAGTGTCACCACCATCTCCCTTCCATTATTTTTATTTCTATAAAGGCCTTGGCAACCTGACAGTATCTCAGTCCACGTGCAACGTCGCCTGTCATCACCAGGCTTATGATTTAACAATAATGATAATTTTTTGTATACTGCAGGAGTAGCTAGTCGTCGTCCGTTAGACTCTTCTTACCATTAATCATATTTAAATCACGAGTTAACCATCACTGTAAAGATAAAATCTAACGCGAGGGAAGTACGTATAACCCTTAAACACTACGCGAATAAGAGTGATTTGCAATTGAAACAGAACATTTAGCTAATCTTTCGACTTCAAACTATGCTAAAACATCGATTACAGGAATCGAAAAGTCGTTGATATCATGAACATAAAAGCTTAGCCGTTGGCACTCTTGTGCTGACAATCTAAGTCGTCAGCCCATGACTCATATCGAGTTAGGCATTTTAGACATGCCGCTATCTAGGTCTGGTTAACACAAAACTGTTAAAATGGTTAAAGCACCTAAGGTCGTTAGGAAATCGATCAATATTTATGTGCACGGATGTGCGATCGTGCAGCATTTCTGTGTTCTGCAGCTAAGATCGTGCAAAATTGATTGGCCAACGCTAATGAGCTGCATGATGAAACACTGGAGTCCCACTACCATTTCTATTGTTATTCCTCCCCCATATATGTCTAGGCCTGGGCAACCTGGCAGTATCTTAACCCACGTGCAGTCTCTGATTGTGCGGCACTTTGCCTAGATCAGGCTTGTGCTTTCATACCATGTGAAATTAAAAGCCTGATCCAAAGGTTGTTATAGCCCGGGGGTGGCAGTGGGAATAAGCTCCCACTGTCTAGAAAATGCCCCCATATGGCGCGCGTCTCAAATAGTCTCTGACAACCAAGTCCATCTTCTGGCCTGCACCAGTGGCTCACTGACCCCGGCGGAACTGCTTCTACTGTTTTGCGGGGCCTTCAAATCGGCCGTGCATACAATTAATTTCTCCAAGGGTAAAATGCATCAAATATTTTCGGATCAACTGAGGGCAAATTTGGACGTGCACTTTAGAACGAAGCACGAGATACCGGGACTTGCAGTGAAACGTTTGACCCAAAAACTTTTGCTAGTAAACTGGATCGTATGTCAATCATTTAAGACGGGCAAGAAAAATCGTTAAGTCGACAAATTGTAACTCGATGTCGGGACATGTTTATCATTTTTTTTAAATTTGTGGTGAAATTATTGTAACAGCTGAAAATTCGTGTGTACGAATAAAGTCTATTTCTTCTTCTTCTTCTTCTACCGTATCTTATTCACAGAGCCTGGTAGAAGCTGGGAAAAACGATCAGGTGACCAGTCCATGGCGTGGCGCGTTGGGATGAAGAAACGCACCATAGCGCTAGTCTCAGTTAGGCGTATTCGTTTGCTCCACCTAATAGTTGGCCGGGTGTGCAATCGTACAGAACTTATGTGCTGTGCGGCTAACACCGTGCTAAATTGAATGGCCATCGGTGGTGAGCTGCATGCTGAAACAGGCTGGAGTCTCACTACTATTTCTGTTTTCTTTCTCATATCTGTCTAGGCCTGGGCAACCTGACAGTATCTTAGCCCACGTGCAGTCTCTGACTGTACGGCACTTTGCCTGGACCAGGCTTGTGCTTTCATGCATAGTTGGCCGGAAACCTTACGAGATATGGCTGCAAACCGAAGTCAGTCGCGACAATGTATTTTATTATGTGTCATAATTTTTATCCGGTATTGTTTAAAAAAACAAAATAAATCACAAAATCGCATACAAAAACAAGCTGCTTTTTGTGCATTTGCTTTTGCTTATTCCGCTTGTCTGCTTTCCCTTTTTCACGCGCTTGCTTATTTGCTTTTCCTGCTTCATATTGCTTGGCACTTTGTCTGGCTCCAGACTTGTGCTTCATGATGGTGATGATGAAAACCAGTTTGCTTCGGGCAAATTGAGCTCGTTAGCCTGGGAGAGAATTTCATCTAAGAGAAGGAAAACCCTGATTTTAAACCTCAACTGTTTAGCTGGTTACCCGATCGCAGGACAGGTTTCGTGAGGAAACCATTAAGAAAAATCTAGAGTAGAATCTCGTAGACGGTTAGTTGATGCACACCACTTCTTTCTGGCAACTCCCTGCTGCCTTGCAGGTCGCACTTGGTTGAGCAATCGCTAGAGAAGCTGACTCGAACAAACACCGAGTGGTGCTGGGGACGCCGCTTTGTAGCCAAATTCCAAAGACTCGTCATTGAAGCCGACTCATCCTTTAAAACGATGCAAGCACTTTTTATAAACATAGTCTTGAACGAGGGTATACTTGTATGCCAACTGTTATATAGGGTTCGTACAACGAACCACGATGTTCAGACACAGAATCACAAAGTGATTCTTGGTCAAGCACTCGAGGCGCTTATGGATGACCAAAGTAATGTGTTGCTCACATCCCCATCCCTTACACACCACTACCGGTTTCTGGCTGTAATGGTAGTGGTGTGTGAGAGATGGGGATGTGAGCAACACTACTTTGGTCATCCATAAGCGCCTCGAGTGCTTGACCAAGAATCACTTTGTGATTCTGTGTCTAAACATCGTGGTTCGTTGTACGAACCCTATATAACAGTTGGCATACAAGTATAACCTTGTTTACCTTTAATCCACTGTTTCAAGGCTCACTGAACCTGATCTTACTGTCTCCACCTGACTTACTTTACTTTGCTTACTTTGTGCGACTATCTCCTCCTGGAGGATGAGTCGGCTTCAAAGAAGATTCTTGGGAATTTGGGTACAAAGCGGCGTCCCCAGCACCACTCGGCGTTTGTTCGAGTCAGCTTCTCTATCCTTTGCACAACCAAGTGCGACCTGCAAGGCAGCAGGGAGTTGCCAGAAAGAAGTTGTCTACCAGACTCTGTTCCAGGTTTTTCCTCAGTGTTTTCTCCCGAAGCCTTTCCCGCGATCGGGTATCCCACAAGGCAGCGAAGGTTTAAAATCAGGATTTTCCTTCCCTTAGATGAAATGCCCTCCCCGGCTAACGAGCTACATCTGCCCGAAGCAAACTGGTTTTCAGGCGCCAGTCACTCGCCCTCGCCCCTTCTCCTGTTGGTAGAAGCAGTTCCGCCGGGCCCTGAGAGCCACTCGTGCAGGCCAGAAGCTGGACTTGGTTGTCAGAGGCTATTTGAGACGCATGTCTCCACCTGACGACGGCAAACAGCCAGAAACCGGTAGTGGTGTGTAAGGGATGGGGATGTGAGCAACACATTACTTTAGTCTTGAACGCTTTATCGTGATACTTTGCAGGCATAGACTGCAAGTGGGCTAATACACTGTCAGGTTGCCAAGGACTAAACAGATAAAAGAAATGGGAAATGGCAGTGACACTCCGGTGTGTTTCCGCATGTCGCCAGATAATTGACAGGATTACATTACAAGATTGCAATAGTTTACTGTTATCCAGATCGATGAAAAGAAACGCGGTGATTTATAGGTTTCTGGAAAAGATTAGTAAGTAAAACATTCAAGCATTGTTTTTACTGCTTATATAAATTTTTGATAGCCTGATAAGTCACTGCGTTCTTTATTCACCGACCTGGAAAACATGAAACTATTGAAGTCTAGTAATATAATCCCGTCCATTATCTAGTGGCATGTGGAAACACGCCGGAGTCTCACTGTCATTTCCACTTATATCCGTTTAGGCCTTGGCAACCTGACAGTGTATTATCCCACGTGCAGTCTATGAATGTGCGGCACTTTGCCTGGATCAGGCTTGTGATTTTTACGTAAATACATCGAATGCCTGTCTAGACGCTTCATCACAGTATATCTTCACTCACTACTTTAGCTCATTTATTCATCATACAACAATGATACATTAGTACTAGTAATCAATGTAGGGATGTACTTGATTAATAGGAATACATTTGCCTCCATATTTATATATATTTACGCTTCACTCTTTTCTACATGAATCCTCGTAGTCCGGATAGCTTAGAGAACGTTAAGGACAAGTGGTTCAAGGAAGTGCAGCACTTCTGTCCGAACGTGCCTGTGATCCTTGTCGGTACCAAAAAAGATTTGAGATCCGACCCCGCTGCTCAGTCCAAGATCAAACCAATGGTTACCCCTGATCAAATAGAGAAAATGCGTGTGGAAATGAGTAAGTAAAGTATTCCAGCATAGTTTTTACTATCTATCCCATCCTATCTATCTATCTATCTATCTATCTATCTATCTATCTATCTATCTATCTATCTATCTATCACATCTATCTATCACATCTATCTATCTATCTATCTATCTATCTATCTATCTATCTATCTATCTATCACATCTATCTATCTATCTAACTATCTATCTATCTATCTATCTATCTATCTATTTATCTATCTATATATCTATCTATCACATCTATCTATCTATCTATCTATCTATCACATCTATCTATCTATCTATCTATCTATCTATCTATCTATCTATCTATCTATCTATCTATCTATCTATCTATCTATCTATCTATCTATCTTCGTATCTATCTATCTATCTATCTATCTATCTATCTATCTATCTATCTATCTATCTATCTATCTATATATCTTCATATTTTTCTATATATCTATCTATTTATCTATCCATGTATCTATCATCTATCTATCTATCTATCTATCTATCTATCTATCTATCTATTTATCTAACTATCTATCTATCTTCCTATCTATCTATCTGT
>JACCGJ010011988.1:0-31698 GCA_013407085.1 Atriophallophorus winterbourni
TATACAATTTACAATACCCCTTAATCCAGAGCTAAATGTTTCGAATGAGACTTCCGATTCTCCCCTCCCCCTCGACCCGTAGACTCTCAGAATTCGGCCGCCACGTGGGCCAACGTATGGTGCACGTGGTCTCCCTCCGTTGCAACCCGCTGAAGCGTGAGATTCGCTTGCATGCGGCCTTGATGTTCGTGAAGACCACATTCTGGAAACACTTGTTCGGTAAAGAAATCGACGAACTGGTTCAAGACGGCAACGACGAGCATGTTTGTAAGTGTGCGTGCGGGTTTTCATCAACTTTTCAGCTACTCATGAGTACCAATTCGCTTGAAATTTCCCAAGGAAGTCCATTAAAGGAAGCACTGGACTCGAGTTTCGCTCTCATTAGAGCTCATCAGCAGTGCATATCCGTGCTTGGTCTGGGATTTGAACCCGGGACCGTCTGATGCGGGGCCGATGCCTTAACCATTCGGCTATCCCGCCACGTCCTGCTGACTGGACTTATCCAATGTGAGAAAAACAAAACCAAGTCGCTTGTGTTCACATTGGATAAGTCCAGTCAGCAGGACGTGGCGGGATAGCCGCATCAGACGGTCCCGGGTTCAAATCCCAGACCAAGCACGGATATGCACTGCTGATGAGCTCTAATGAGAGCGAAACTCGAGTCCAGTGCTTCCTTTAATGGACTTCCTTGGGAAATTTCAAGCGAATTGGTACTCATGAGTAGCTGAAAACATTAACTCTCCGAACCCCCTCTACTTTCATCAACTTGACAGATTATCTGATCGAACGGGAGCCAGTTGTCAATCGGTTCACTCGATTCAACTTTGAGAAGGACGACAGCGCGACTGGTAAGTGCACGATGTCTTTTCTGTGTGAGGCGTATTCACCGTCGCCTAACCCTTTCCCTTGTCATTGCAGCCGCGGTGCCGTTGAACACGGCGGTATTCAATGCGGGCATTGTGGAAGCTTACCTGACGAGTTCCGGATTTGTAAGTGTTGTTTGCGTTCTGTTGTGATGTTTTTATTATTATTTAATTATTATTACACAAGTCTTTACAGACGATGTGCCAACAAGTATACCATGAAGAGGGTACATGATGAAAGAAAATGTAGGTTCCATGGTTCTTGTTGAAGGCGACATACTACACGGTTGCCAAGGCCGAAGTAGGGGGTTGGCTTAGGGGACCCCACCCGGAGCCTTTGACTCAAAAGTCTACCCGCAAGGCAGCGGTTTTTTCCTTCACGAGAGCCGGTGACCATTTTGAGGGTTCTTGCGCCTCTCTTGAAGTGCTTCGGCGATTGTTCGAGTACGCCTCTCTAGCATTTGCACGACCAGGTGCAACCTGCAAGGCAGCAAGGATTTTTTCAGGGTTCACTCCCGAAGCCTTTCCCGCCAGCGGGTATGCCGCAAAGGCAGCGAGGTTAGATGGACTGCCCTCCCAGGCTGACGAGACTCCATACTACCGGAGCAAAAACTGGGTTTTTTGAGGCGCCACTCATCCGCCATTCGCCCATTCTCCTGTTAGTAGAAGCAGTTCTCGCCCACGGTGCAGGCCAGGAGCTGGGCTTGGTTGTCAGAGGTGTTTGCGACGCCGCCATATGGGAGCATTTTAATGACAGTGGGAGCTCCCCACTGCCGCCCAGGCTGTGACACCTTGGGTTGACAGTGGTTGTACTAAAAACCTGTTCACGCTATACTCAAATGACGAGCTGCACATGAGGGTCTGTCGTATTCTGATTCTTACATGTCAGTGTATAAATATCTCAGTTCGTGATTGCGTGAACGGTATCATAGGTCATAAAGCATGAGAATACAATTATGATGTTTGAGGATTCTAGCCCCCGTCGAGGCAGATCACGCACTGCTGATAAGCGTCCAGTGATTCCATTGTGGACCGTCATACTCATGAGTAGTCACATATTGTGAAAGTTTCTTGGGGTTTTTGTTCTTTTTCTGCCATCGTATATTCGGCAAGAGACCAGGGTTTGGAATCAGTGTTCCCTTTGTTCGCTTGACCGCTACCATCAACTTACCACCTCTATTTGTTTTCGAGGTACCATTCATTCGCCATCAAGTTTTATGTCTGGCGTGACAGCTAGCGGTTGAACTTTAAAAAAATTAAAAATATTTCAATAAACTTCATTTCCCACTTTGCCTTATAGATTTTTCGAAACACTTTGTTGCATTCCTATTTTATTTCCAGACTCGGAAATCATTTTCTTTTTTAACATGGCGATGAGATCACTGTTTTCCGGTTACTGGCACTTGTATTTTTTATCATGCTGTCTCGCAGTTCGTCTGCAATTGATTCGTCATATCTGACCGTCTGCTACTTTTCTTTTTGACAGCATTATTTTAGGCAGCCCGGCCGCCTTCGCGAAGTTTTACAGACATTTGCTGTGCGATTACAATCCGAAATTGACTCAACATCTCATACGTTTGGGGTTCGATTTTCCTGGTTAGTTCATGATTTTGTCAGTGCTTGTTTCTTTTTGGATCGTTTTGCTGTTTCGAAATAGAATTTGCTTGCATGTTTTTATCTCTCTGAAATGATGGACATAGATATTGCATCTTTATTTGTGAAATTTTGGTACTCAGCGACAAAAACTATTTCGCGTGCACTCCGTTCTTTCCGTCGTTGTAGCCTTTTTCTGGCGCATACGTTTTGTCAATCAACGGTGATAGCCAGAGCAGGGACATTCTTCAATATTCGTAATTTACTTTACTACTGAACATTCTGTGCTGAGCTTAGCGCTGTCAAATCACGTAGGCAAAACTAAGATCTTATATGTTTACCAAAGCATGAATACGCTGTAGTTGAATGCAAATGAACGCTGTCAGTGCTAGATGGCATTGTGACTCACCCGCGCAAATATGTATAACTCAAATTATTATGGTCAAAAATTTTATTAAAAAACAAATTAAACATTGAACAACTTAAATCTTTATTAATGTGGTGTTCTGTCTAAATCCCCGCACTATTCATTATTGGCTACAAACTATAGCTTACTGAGTCCTCTCTAATTTTGGTCCACATCAGCATTTAGTGTTGATTGTGACTATCACTGCCTCATCCACCTCATTTGCAAAGCTTACCCCTCTCGATATTTGCGAGCTCCCCGGTATTTAAGTGTTTGTTGTACGACTTAAAACGGTACCTAAGCGCACATACGAGTTCGAGCATGCCTTAATCAAAAATTAGCTATTGGTATTTCCTCGTTTTAAGAGTTCCTTTAGTGCATTTTCTATATGTTTCGATTCTCGTGTGAAGTTCCTTCGAAATCCACAATGTACGGCATTATTTACATTTTATCAGGTAAATATGATTCGCGATAAATTGTATTCAATCGTTGTGTGGCCCCAGATGCGAATAGATAGTTTTCCTTCATCATTAAGTTACATATCATGTATGCGTCATCAACTATCTAAATTATCGCCTCTTGTATCCCTTTCACGTACATGAAAAGCTCTTTAAAAGTTACTGCTTTATCGAATCCCTATTGGTCTATTTCCTTGATTCGAGCATGCGTGTTCAGTCAGTTGCTTCGCAACAGCACATTTAACTTGTAGGCGACCCGCAAAGTTTGATATTTTAAGTTTCCCAATCGTTATTCTGTTTGACTCTTCCCGCTTCTAAGTTTATTCTTATTGTCGTTTGCGTATCGCTAAGAGCGTGATAAAACGAGCTTTCTGTTTTTCATTATTCAAAATTAAAGTTGTGTTTGTTGCTTGAGATTTACTGCTCTTTTCTGCATTTCATATTTTTTCACCTCACTGAGTGATTTGCGATACGTAAAATCCGTATTTTCATAACTTAACCCGTCAAACTTGAGTGCACATTTTCCGCTTTGTGTAGCTTTCTTCTATGCGTTCGTTTTTTATGATCCTTTCACTACTTGAACAGCACGGAATGTTATGCTTATCTTACATTGTTTTCTCCCAGGCTGTTCTGACTATCGTTTAATGGAAATACTCTATCGGATGGCACGAGATTTGTTCAACATGCGACCAGTGCTATCTTTGACGCAATACTACAGCACCGGTTTCGTAGAACGCAAGCTGGAGTTTGCCACTCTCATAGCCATTCGTGTGGAAGAATTGGTCTGTGCCATTTCATTGAAAACAAAAACAGCTCCCAGCCTTCAGCGAAAACTTCGTTCTGAATTTTCATACGGCCTTTCTTCGTTTGCTAAGCACAGGCCTGTTCTCTCAATCAACAAGCGTCCTGCTTCCTCTCTACAGCTTCTTTCTTCAAGGTCTTCGGGAAAATTGGATGATGAGTTTGTTCCACCGTTTGTCCCTACTCAAATAAAATGTACCGACCCCGTCGATTCGCGGCCTTCGTGTTCAAAAGGTGATCGTTCGTCGCTGGTGTCTACATCGATCTCGTTGAAACCAGTATTGTCCGATTGTGACCATGTGTTTCAAAGTTTGCTAGAAGACGTAGACACGGGAGATGAGAACAACTGTAATCGACGATCTCGTTCTCGATCTGCTCGTCATGTTGACCCTAGTGCTGTCGCAGAACAACAAAATCAATGTGCAACGGTAAGACTATTGAGGTGAAATTTTTGCCTATTTTGGAGAGTTTTCGTCTTCATGACGCACAAGTGATACGTTGAATCAAGTGGTTTTAATCTTCACGATACACATTGTCGAATTTTCTTGGTTTTTTCTGATCCTTTTAAAATCACCTAATTGAGGAAATGCTCAACGGATGCACAAACGGTATTAGTATCATGGAATACATTATTTTTGCATCTATGTATTTTTATACGACCGCTACGAGGCTCATGTATTGTCCACCAGGCTTGGCTTACAACTCTCGGTCCGGTACTCTGCAACTAGTTGTTTTGGAAATACGTTAGAGCCTTCGTGAACTAATAACTGCCTAAGAATGCTGCACTCTGTGACTTCTTCGACCATTGACTTTTAAGCGCGTGGGTATCACAATACTGCTATTGAACACATGCAGTCCTTCGTGACGTGTTCAGTGAACATTTGCTAATATGCTTTGCGTGAATTCTCAAGCACAGATCAGCATATTAAACACAGCTACGCTGTACCTTCGGCCTTCATCATGGAGCCAAACGTCGCCAGCTTGGTTTTATCTTATTTTCAGCCAATCAGCAGTGCATACACTCTGTGCGTGAGTGGGAATCGAACCCCCGGCCATCACTATTGTAGTCCCAGGCCTTACGACCTGAACGCTGTGTGACTTACCGCGATTAAGCTCGTTAGTGGTAAAATTGAAAGGCAACAATGAACTGGAAAACCCGTTGCAAGCTTTCATCCAAATCAAGGATTCGGTTGATGCAAAGCTACCGTTGCTCACTACCTTTTCGGTTATCATGTTTTTGAGTTGTGTAAATAATACGTTTTAAGTAGAAATAGTGTAAATAGTAGTTGAACGTGATTCAACTACTGCGCACCAATTATCAACCGCTAACTGGGCATTATTGTCTGTTTCTGTGTTATTTGTTTTTGTTCGACTATGCATACACCTTTGGAGGTGTTTGGGTGTTTCTTGATTTCATCAAATCTTCTTTCTATTTCTTTTGTCATATTTGTCTAGGCCTGGGCAACCGACAGTATCTTAACTCACATGCAGTCTATGACTGTGTAGCGCTTTGTCTGGATCAGGCGTGTGATTTCATACATATATACATACATGAACAGTTCGTAAATGGAAAACCCCGAAGCCAAGTTTAGGTATCATTAAAGTTGGTGGGATGATGTGTAATATGGTTGTTGTGTGGCGTTGTGATCGTGCTACGTGCTATTTATATTACACTTCTGTTATTGACATTGCGAACCGAGCCGTATAGTCAGAGATGTCGTGTTAAGTTATTCTCTGGTTGCCCAGCTACGTATCTACAACAGAGATAATGGCTGTGAGACTATTTCGTTAACTGTGAAAACCTATTCCGTCTTATAAATACCACATCAATTTGAAACGTATGTTGATCATTAAGACATGATAATGGACATTTTCTCATTGCATTTCTCCCATCATAAACACCTTAGCATGTAATGACTCTTCAGCAAGAGAGGAGAATATACGTAGCTCAGGATGAGGATGTTGTTCAGATGGTGTTCGCCGAGCTTGTGCAGTTGTTCTTGGACGTTTCGTCATCAAGCTAGATGACATCATCAGCAGAACTTCTTTCGAAGTGACTTGAAATTGGTATTCATTGGTTTTTATAAGGTCCGTCGTCCGTTCGTCACGTCCATCGATTTTCATTGATATTCCAATCCGCGTTGTTGAGTGCTTCGTTCGCGCTTCGGTTGTTTTCTTTGGCCAAAATCCTCGCGTTGTCCCAATCGAATTGGTGTCCGAATTGATCAACATGTATTGAAATCAGTGACCTTGGGTCGTGCCTTCGTACAGCTAACCGGTGTTCGTGTATTCTTGTGCTTAGCTTGCGGCCGGTTTGTCCGATGTAGTTCTTCTCGCAATCTTTGCACGTAATCTTGTGGACAATATTCGATTGTTCTTCTTTTGCAACTTTGTCTTTCATATTGTTGAATTGTTGCTTAAATAGTCGGATTGTATCTACTTGCTGTTCTGCAGTTTTCTACCTCTGTACCTAACGTGGCGCAACTGGATCAATTATGCCAACCGAGTCAACATGGGTCTACAAAATCTAGCAAACTGCACCAAACATCTCGCGGTTGTCACTCGAAATCCAACACCGCATACCGTTCCTCCAGCTTGGTTCGCAATTTGTCGACTACGGTGAATTCGGTGTCTGCGGCACGCTCAGCGTCGATGCGACGTCCACACACAGATGCGCTCAACTTGAACGGAATTTTGCCCCATGAGGCGATGCAGGATATCATGAACACATTGAATACTTTGTCTGGAAAAGTAGATGCGGTGTTGAAACGAATGGACCAGTTGGAGTCACGTTTGCCTGCCGAACATGGTCGAGCACTTAAGGTATGGTTTTATGTGAATGAACATACATGGATTTTATCTCACTGACTTTATAAACCCTTCTTTTTGATTCGCTAACAGTCAACTGGGCTCAACGAAGTTTCGGGGGCACTCTTGAGATCAAGGCAACCGGATCATGTAAACACGAATGACACATCAGTGGGCGACCTCGTGGATAACTCTGCTCGCGAACGGCCACTGCCTCGAACGTCCACCGAAGTGCATTTACCTTCACCAACTTCAACATTTATATCTTCTCGTTCAGCTACGACATTTTCATGGGCATGTATGAACCAAGGAACGAATCAACCTCGGACATCGATCGCTACCAGTCAGCCACCAGTTCCGAACCCGTCGTTCGCCTCGACCACTTCAAAACGAACTACCGCTTCTCCGACGTGTGGTTCATTTAATTTCAAAGATTTCGAACGGGACCTTCCCTTGTCTTCAAACAATACAACTCTTCTTAACCGCGATTGCGCGTCGAATGTAGTACGTTTCGGTCAATATTTTAAATTATTTTACATACTACTTATTCCTTAAAAGTAGTTGTGTTGTAAAACTAAACATTTCCATTCGTATATGTAAAACGTAACACACCGAGATCGAAATTCACATATTGCTACGATTAACTGTCTGTTTTAATTGACTCTGCCATTTCAAAACTTCCCGGACTTATTGCCGTTTCCTGCAGTTACGGGAAACTCCAGTTATAGCGATTTTTACTAACAGATCCGATTCGTTCCTCGTGTTTGTTACTAGCCTCTCCATTGCTTGACAATCTGTTTCTCATAGATAGATCACATCTAGGGTCACTCCGGTATCTTTCTTTCAAGCTATATTACGTTAATTTTTCTTCGATCGTTCCAACTAATAATAGCTTTACTTTTTACAAAAAGACATTCTAATCTGTTCTCATCCTTGTTTATAATAAACGACTTTGTCACGAAATCCGGTTACAATCGATCGCTATTTTCATGTTCATAGTTTGATTGATGGTCTCTTTGTGTCAGTGATGCGTCACGAATAAACGCTTAACGTTTTTTAATCGGTTCCTACTGTTCATGAACCAATTAAGATTGCATGTATGTATCAAAGCACAAGCCTGATCCAGGCAAGTTGCCACACAGTCAGAGACTGCACGTGGGCCAAGAAGATTGTAGACTATCGTAAGACAACACCCTGTCGGTGGTGTCTGTACTTTGGTAGAAAGGGATATCGGCGTTTCACCGGTTGTCAAAAAACCACATACCCTAACCTCTACCCCTTGAGGCTATCGACTTTTACTGGTGTCTTCTTCTGAATCATTACTTCTCTACGTTTAGGAGACATGCATTTAGATATACGCTAAGTCAGGTCAACTTGACAACTAGTTCTTTCCGACGCAGCAAATTCTTCCGCTTAAGTCACCATGTATCCGCAAGATAGTGTGAATGTACAAAACCGCGGTTTACATCTTTTAGGTGGATCTACTTTTGAAGTTTACACGTTTTGCTCCTCACCACACTATTTTTAACTGCAGGCCTTCGGTGAGAGGCACTTTAGCCGGTCCTCGACTGGAATGAGATTTTAAAGGTGGGTGTAATATGCGCTATTTTGAGCGGTTGGGGTTCATATCCTCAAACCTTCAGTGGCAGTTTTATTATGATTTTCACAGTATGTATGCATGAAATCACAAGCCTGGTTCAGGAAAATGCCGCACAGTCAGACTACATGTGAGTTAACATACTGTCAGGTTACCCATGCCTAGACAGATATGATAAGTGTAAATAGAAATAGAGTTTCGCTGGTTTTGCGTGCAGCTCATTACCGGTCGCAATATTATTTAGCACGGTATTGGCTACATAGCACAGAAGTAGTACTGCATGATTGCACATTCATGCTAATAGTTGATGTGTAAATTCCTTTTTTCTGTCATAGCGCTAAGACCCATATCGCTGATATTCATCTCTGGTTTCCTTAGCATGACACTCTGCACGTGTTTCGCTTTGACCCGCTAGACCTTTGCGGTTATTTTCTTCACCTAAGTACGGTGGAGGAAAAGGTAAGCAGGTTTTTTAATGTACAACCATTGTGAGATTTGAACCTAAGTTTGCCGATTGCAAGACGCGTGTCTTGACCGTCAGGTTACTGTTTCCCTTACATATATATCCTATTGCCAGCTTGCTATTCAATCGAGTTTCAATTGACAGTTTTCATTCATTTGTAGGTGATTTTTCGTCCACTTGTATTATTTACCATTCCTCGCTCATGGGCATATTTATCCACTTTATTAGCCCGTTAATGTTCCCGCTGCTGCGCCGGCAAGCATCGTGTGTGCGAACATGAACTGTCCACCCCATTTCGATTCGGTCGAGGGGGAATTAGGTGAGGTCAGTTACAATTGTTCTTCGAAAGAATCGGACAAGCCATCTTGGCCAACCTCTACCCTGGCTTCGGCAACCTCTTACGGTCAGCCCAACATACCATTCCATACCACGTACGGACGAGCTGAACCAGCTCGGTTTCATCCCGATGCGTACTGTGGCCCCGGTACTTCCAGCAACAACTGTGCTGAACAACATGGCGATATTCTTGAATCCTATCGTAGCCAAACCGATCGAATTATGTCAATGTAAGTTTCATGAATATTTTCTCTGATTTTATAGCTGTTATGGATCAATCTCAGAATACATAGAAACTTGACTTTTACATTTTACTTTCTTCGATAAGTATGGTATGGTATGAATGCAAAAGCCTGATCCAGTCAAAGTGCCGCACAGTCACAGACTGTCAGGTTGCCCAGGCCTAGACAGATATGAGGAAGAAAAAAGAACAGGAAATCAGAACTCTGGTTCAGGCTAATGTGTCACGCATTCAGAGACTGCACGTATAGTATGATGGTATGAAAGCACAAGCCTGATCTAGGCAAAGTGCCGCACTATCAGACTGCACGTGTGCTAAGATACTGTCAGGTTGCCCAGGCCTAGACAGATATGAGAAAGAAAAGCAAGTGGTCATTTATTATCACAGGTTCAAATTCTCAAAAAGTTAGAAGGTTATTGCTGCTTTCTTTTCTCTTCCTTTAACACCAAGGGGAGCTTCAGTCTTCTCTCTATCACAGTTGGCATTTTTATCGTGAGCAGATTGATGTTCATCCAACCATCGATTGAAAAGATTTAACGATTACCTACCTCGAGTTTGTTTAGTTTAACGTTGTCCAACGTGGTGATAACTATGCGGCAGTAAAACCTAGGCCATCCATGTAAGACATCAATGAGAGCTGAATGCTCCTCTTTGTCACATCCCTCGCATTTGTAGTGTTGCATGGGTGGACATTATAAAATTGCAGAAGTGTTATCTAAAGTTGTTCCCCAAATTATTTTCGCTCTAGTGCGACAGCGTCGCCTGGGCTAACTTTAGAATGGAACAAGATCTACATTATGGGAGTCGAAATCGGGAATTTTACTCATTAATACGTCGTTCTTCTATTGTTGTTGGCCTCCTTCTATCGATGTCGACCATGAATGTACATGACAATTGTATGAATTTTTCATGTTCCACAGCTTTTCGAGTGACTAAACAGTCCTATTCAGGAGGAACAATCTCTCCCGCAGCGCTTGCAACGATAGGCAGAACTCGGTCAATGGGCGTCAGTTGCACGCCGGCGGCGTGATCTGCGTTCAGCAGCTAGGAGCTGTATCTGCTCCTACCCAGCTTGCAGACGACGCTTTACACAATGCCTCTAATGTGAGCGGTGAAGAGCAAGTTCTTCCCAGGTTGCGGGGTCAATGCCAAGAGCTTTAATATCTCTTTTGCAAATGCAAGTGCCCAATGGTTGAATTCTTGATTGCAACTCACCATAGAGTAGATCTTTCGGAATACGACCATTTTCCATTCTGTTGACATGACCAAGCAAATGCAGGCGGCGCTGTCGCAATAGGGTGAACATGCTCTGTAGACCAGCTTTTGAACATCACTTCAGCATTAGTCTCTTTGTGCATCCACGATATGTTCAAGATACGACGGATGCTTCGTAGATGGAAAGCATTCAGCCCCCGTTCGTGTATTACTTAGACGAAATATATGAGATATGTTAGTACTGGACATTGGCATGTTCCATTCGAGGTGTAGGCACCTCATCCCAGTTTTGTTTGTGCTTACTCTTCTATAGAATCCTTTAGCAGTTCAAGTCCCTCCCTTTCCCATCTTTTAGTATTTAATTTTTTTCATCGTTGTATGGCAGTTAGGAATTCGATACATGCTACCTGAGTAATGCTGTCTGATGATGATGATGTAGCGGTATGCTGATGCACATGCTCCAGTCTGACGGAAATAGAAGAAGAAGAATGTCTTTATTCGCATACACGAATTTTCAGCAAGTGCAATAATTGCACCACAATTTCAAGAATGACGAACAGGTTCTCGGTATCAAGTTACAATTTGTTTGTCTTGGTTGATAACTTTGACATATCACATGACATATGTATTACCAAATACCGTAATCGAACTTGTTAGACCAAAAGTTTCACTGTAAATCCCGTAATTCGTTGAAACAGTGCGCGTGATGAATTTGGCAAGCAGATAACGTTGAAAATGTAAAGAAAAAATCAGATAAAGACGTGTGGAGAAATTAATTTTATGCGTGGCCGATTTGATGGCCCAGCCATAGTTAGTAGTAACGGTTCCGCGTGTACCGGAATTCCCTTCCTTCTTTATCGCTTTATCGTCATCACCATCTATCATGTTGCTTCTGCTGCTCATTTTGTGAAACGTGCTTCATCAATACCCCCGTCATATTCACATGGGAAATGAGTACGAGCGATAGTTGAAAAAATAACAGCGACAGCTTAGCATCCTGTCCATTAGATGAACTTATATTACTTATGCAACTTCATGTTGTAGAATACGTAGATAATCGCCTTCCCTATGGGTTCAAAAGACCTTATAAGGTTTAAAAGCTTTGATCAACTTTTGTCAATTTAACTATCGGAATTCAGGACACTGTGGGAACATTACGATTGACTTGGTAGCTAGAGCTCTGTTCTGAAGCAGTGTTCTGTATACTCATAAGTGATGGGCGATTGATTAACTGAATTAAAAGCTCGATCCACCTGGCTGTTTTATCATCGAGATCAGTTTCATTAATGTGGCGCATGTTCAGCCTAGAGATACAGCTTTCAAATGCGGTACGAATTAGGCCGAACCGGTTTCCAAAGTCTTCTGTATTCGTTGCAATCTCAATTCCAGGTGTGGTTTCCGCTAAAAATCTATGGCAATCCTTACAAGCAAATAGTGTAGCAGCTTTTCTGGTTCTATTTCGGTGCCACGCTATATGGAGCATTTTATAAATAGCCCATGGCTCGTTCCTACTACCACCTTGGTAGGGGCAACTTTGTATCCCTGCACATGGATGTGACGAATAGCTATACGAATGCAAATCGACCCATCGATGTGCGTGCCTTTTGTATATTCGACTCTATTTCGCCCACGAGTCTCGGGCATTATGACAAAAGTAATACGTTATCCATGGTGGCTTACTATAGCCTCCGTACGTATTCATTGTTTTCTGGAGTGGAAGGCCTCTAATAAATAGTGCTCCATTGTTACTACTGAGGGTATGTATGCTTCCGTTAACGTTTTGTGAGTTTCCGCTCAAGAGAAGTCCGTCCCACGAATATTGCTTTGGTCGTCATGTTTTTGTCTGTTTCAATTAATCCAACTCGATCCGTTTTCCCATTTGTGTCATTTTGGGAATTGTGCTTTTTCATTCATCAACACTTATTTTTCAGCAAATGAAAGTAGTGTGTATATGAAAACGCAGACTATTTCCATGTTGAATCATTCGTTTTTTCACTCATTTTTATATCGCATTCTTTATACTTTCCAGGTTGACAAAAACTCAGGGTCTTTTGAGCAATACTCAATCACCTGTGGCGGTCAGTGGCACATTTTGAGCAAGAACGAATTGTACGAAGGAGATCCCTGTTTACCTGTGACACAAAATGGCATTTATTTACCACCTCTAATTCATTTAATTGATACGTCTGCACTTTATTCTTAGATTTTCCATTCATCGTTGTTTTCTATTTATTTCATCTAAATGTGAGCCATTTATTTGTCCTGTGCTGGTATTTGTCCTTTCAGGACGTTCATCATTTCATTCCACCGGCATTCCGGCTGGCGTTCCCGGATTGTATTCTAGCACTATTGACCGATTAGTTTTGTTCTTCAACAAACCATGTTTTCTTTCATACGTTGTGCTAGTTTTAAACCAGGTCTACACGGCGCAAAGCATAATAGTCTGGCGGTTATCAGAATTTGTTCACAATTCAAACCAGTTCACTGGTTGAGAATGAGCGAATCACCGCTAACATGTCGTATTGCGAAGTGTCTATCATTCGGAGAGACTGCAAAACAGGGGTTTCGTGTGTGTTTGTCTATTGCAGTTGCGGATTGGCTTACATGTCTTTTATTCCTCCAAGCTCCTTGTCTGACTCCAACTGTGTGGTCAATAATGGTGAGCTTGTGTTTTGTTCAGCTTGCTCAACAATCAGAAGAGTTGGTCTCTACAAGCCTAACTTTGTAAACCAAATTGTGATTCTCTGGTATTTCGTTCGACGACGCATTTAATTTCGCTTTAGCGCTTCTGTCTCGACTTGAGCGAAACACGGTTAAGCATTTGTGTGCATTGCTTGTAACGCACCTCGCGTGTATTAATGACATGAGCATGATGACTACGGCTCTTTGTATGTTTAGGTAGGTAGTTTACGTCAGCATCTTATTAATCAAAAAACTTCCGCAAAATAAATTCAAGTTGCTTGTTTCAGTTGTATCTTGAGTGAATAATTGTACTTGACACGCGCGTAATGCGCATTCGCATTTAGAAGTGAGTTAATGAATAGATTTATTAATATCTCCTCGCAACGTTCATTCCTGTTTGGACAGTTTTGTACTTATTCATGCTTGCGTATTGGAAATTGCAAAGCAAATCATTACCGGGGGGGATAAGTCGCGTTAGAAATTTATTTAGGATCGGTACTCAGCGCCACTGTCATCAGCTAACAACTACTTACCAGTCACAAGACAACCGCTGACTTGAACCAATGCGTCGAAAAAGGGTAGAAATGACAAAACGATGTGATTGAATTGCGACATCAATCCACCTCCGCAGAGGATTCACTGCTAGTGTTATCTGCTCGTTCGTTAAATCTGCTGGAATGTCTGTATCGTTCCAGGTGTGTGGCCCATCCCACAACTTACTCTCCACATGTTCTCTAGCTTTTTACACTTCATCTTCCTCCATCTACCGAGCGTATATGTATGAAAGCACATGCCTGATCCAGGCAAAGTTTCGCACAGTCAAAGACTGCACGTGGGCTAAGATACTGTCGGGTTGCACAGTCCTAGTCTAGCACAAGAAAGAAAATAGAAATGGTAGTGAGACCAGCGTGTTTCAGCATGCAGCACACAACCGGTGGCCAATCAATTTAGCACGGTGTTAGTCGCACAGCACGGAAGTACTGCACGATTGTACATCCGTTCCAGTTAGGCGATATAATGTCTTCTTTCGTTTGTTCTTCAACTATGAAACCCGTCGTTAGTTTTATTCGGAACTCGGAAGTGATTAAAAAGAAATAAAGCAGACTATTGCTGTCATTGTTATTATTGTAAAAACTTGTTATAACATTCCTCTTTTTAAATAAGGTTTGGTTTATCACATATAGCAAACCTTACTGTTAGATAAGAATAAATTCCGTTCTCACTATAAGTCACAGGCTCGTGGATACTCTGCTTTTTAACAATCAAAAGAACTTTGAAGGTAAACACACATTCAACACGACTCTTGGTGCCCTAATCGGTTAGAACACATTGCGTGACATAGTTCTAGCCTATGTTTACCTCGCCCGCAAATAGTTCGAAGATGGTGGTGGGCTGTAAGCGATGGTTTTTGTTTCGTGGTTTACCGTGTCGGATCTCGCTGTCCATTGAATGAGTACACTAAAGTGATTGTGGAGCAAAAGCTTTAATGAAACGAAGAAAACAGATTCTGAATGAATACGGTAGAATCTTGCTCTTCCTAGAAATACGTCGAAATTAATTTTAACTGCATTTCGAATCGCTTTATTTGGTATCGTACTAAATAAGAAGCACTAGTGGTATTCGCAGGGCTTTAATTTTTTAACTTATTCTGCTTAGTAACGTTACTTCTCAGCCATATTTCGAACGTTGGTAATTTCATGTTTAATTCGCTCTAAAAAAGTTTTGCAACTAACTTACGAGTTGCTGAAACCTGAAGCATTCACTGGAAAACTGATGTCCACAGTCTCGCGTTGACCTTGACCTGAGGCTTTATCTCGTGATCATTGCATAACAATGATGGCATTTAAATTTTTTGGTATGCACTTTTACGCCGATTCGTGTCCTTTAACGCTCATCAGGTGCTACTGTGTTCACTTATTTGTTACTATGCCATAAATTATCATAATGGACAATAGAACAATATTGCGTTATATGCACCACAACATTAGTCTGAATGAGAGAGTGCATTCGATTTTGATTGGTCAAAATCTTTCGAAACACCTTGCGATCGATTATCACGAAAATTGTGATTGAGTTTCCAAAAATTCCATTTTTCGTAAACGCAACAATGATTTTTCGTCGTGAGTCGGCAATCTGGCATTAGCGTGATCTTGCTCGAAAGGATATCGGTATCACCTGTGCCTTACATACGAAAAGGATCACAACGAAATTGTGTGTTGTTAACCGCCGGACGTTCTGTTGTATCGAATTCATCAGTGCTAGAATTGAACGTTATGTATGCCCGTGTCTGTCTGTTTATCGTGCTACTCGATTGTCCATGTATCATTTCATGTATGAAGAATATTTTCTTCTCGTGTCACTTACCCCGATTCACTAAATACAGAAAATTTTTCATTGCACGCTGTTTTACTATCGAAATTTAAGGATGTAAAGCAGTCGGAAACCGATAGCGGTGTTTCTGCGCTTGTGATACGAGCATTAAAAATGGTCTACCCCTTTGATTTAATTAGCTGACTTCGATCTGTTACGTGATTAGCTCATCCACTGGCTGGCAGCTCCACTTTTTCTAGGCTCGCTTTTGCTGTTTTCATCAGATGTTAGCAAATAGTCATAAACCGTTAGCTGTGTGTGTGCACTCAAAAATATCATCAACATCTGCCTGAACTATTCCGTATGATGGTGTCCATCAATAAACCGTGTTGATCTGCTTCTGCTAAAACCTTAAAAATATAATCAATGGAGCGGGACTACAAAGTATTTTGAAATAAATAAATAAAATTTCGCAATTAAATTCTTTCGCAAGCTTTGCTTGACATATTCTTTTCTATTTGAATGATTGAAATAGTTTTATATGCAACATATTGCTAGGACACAGTTCGACTACACCTCCAGATGCTGATTAAAGCGGATGCATTCCCCAGTTTGGACTATTTTCCCTAGCCCGTGTTCCCGATCTCAAGGCCATTTTCCTCTGATTTCAGTGGCTCTTACCCCTTTATATTTGCCATGCCAAGTAGTAGACAGAGAGCATATGTGCCGCTTATCAAACTGATCGTTTGGTTATCTAATTCAAAACAAGTTTTTCAAATATATGCTCTACACTGTATAAACCAAAATTAAAGAAACTAAGACTTCTATTTTGTGCGTTTGACAGTTCTAACTGAGTAAATCGCGGACATTCGCATTGCACACTTAAAAAAGCTCACATTTAACATGGAGTTTCTCCGGCTAGTGAGTATTTTGTCATGAATCTTAGACAGTCAGCATCGTATCCTTGTTTATATCTTGATTGCAAGCGGAACATTTTTGGCGGTTAATTAATATGGTTTTCAAATACCGTTAAACCATTACAAAACACCGACTGTTTATGCTTGAAATGAACCCAGTATAATCGGTAAATATAAATGCAGTTATTTGGGTTTAGGCGATGTAAGTTAGCAGTTATTTCGGTAAAGGGGATGATCGACAAAACTTTACATGTGATCGGGCAACAAATGTTTGCAACACTGCATAGATTGTATTACAAAACAGCGGCTAAAAATTTTAACAAATTTATCCATTGCGCCGATCGATTGAATGGGGAGTTAAGAGCCACAAACGGAATAACAATTTAACCCACGTAGCCGTGATTTTTCGGAATACCGAGCTGGATACATGATAGAACACCCGTAGTCATGAGCGCATAAAATTCCACCCAAGGGTATGTCTTTAACTTTCACTGCTTCAGTCAACGCTCTTGTGTGATCATCATCCATTGGTTGAATAACTAACAACTGTCGTTTCACGCTACTTGTGAACTGCACATCCAGACATTGTACGCAGATTGTTTGATGCACTTTGGTTATCCAAAACATTCGTGACTGTTTTTGATCGAGCATGACAATCCGTTCGTCAGTGGTGTATATGATGTGTGAGGGAGTTATTCCAAACGAATCGTTAGGATTGAAATGATGGAACCCGTCATTTTCCAAATCCAAAATAGCGACTTTGTTCTCATGCGGACAAGTAGCCCAGACTTGTCGAGAGCATTCGGAATAGCAGACGAAATAAGGCGACAACTGAGGGTCATTCAAGTACCACGTTCCGTCAATGCGGGACATATCGGCCGTGTGCAATCGACTAATCATTGCATTGGCTGGATGGGCAACATACAATTCCCCGGTCGATTTATCAATATCTAACCCGAACAATATCGGATATTCTGAGCGTTGAGAACCGACAGAATCTCGTAGGAATGCACATGACACTGAAAGCACCGTGAATGGGCTCTGATTGTCTGAGCTATCGTCTGTTCCTTCTTTCGTTAGATCAACAGTGGGTACACTGCAACACACAATCAGTCCAACTTCGTTACTCTCAACCGACTCTAGTTCTGACCAACCTGGATATATGCCACTGTGTGTCGTTTGCTGACCAGAGACTGTGCCACTCATATAAATGCAATTCTGAAAGAATCGTACGTATGTGATTTTAAATCGTCCGTAACCTTGCAAGTGAATGGGTCCGGATATTTCACGCAGTTTAGTGGACAAACCTTGTTTTTGTTCGGATTCTATCGATTGAGACCACATGATGAGTTTGGTGTGATCGCTATCGGTGGTAATTGTTTGGCGCAAAATATGTGAAGAATCAGCAGACTTGATCAGCTGCACATCCACCGGTTGGTTCGATTCGCCTACACGCATTATGCAACAGTTTTTTCCTTTATTTAACAC
The DNA here is from genome assembly GCA_013407085.1 of Atriophallophorus winterbourni. Taxonomy (NCBI): domain Eukaryota; kingdom Metazoa; phylum Platyhelminthes; class Trematoda; order Plagiorchiida; family Microphallidae; genus Atriophallophorus; species Atriophallophorus winterbourni. Next base: position 18,179 of record JACCGJ010011988.1, read on the forward strand.
CGTGTAGACTGCATTTTGCTTCATGGTAATTCGTACACTTTCTGCATCCCTGTAAGTGGTATAACTCGGTGTGTCGGGTAATACTTCCATGGTCTTAGAAACACGTCTGGTTTTGCGCGCCTTCGATGCGAATGCGTTAAATCGATCGAGGTGTTTGAACGACCCGTTTGGAGAATTTGTCGAGGATGAAGAACAACCAGAGCGTTTGCCAGATTCGGGAGGCTGGAGTTCCGCATATCTGTTGTTTGTTGTCGAGTTTGATGCATCTTGAGTATTTAGTTTCTCAAGGAGTGACATCACTTCGTTCATAATTAGTGCACGATCCAAGGGTCCAATTTTGCCATCGCGCTCGCGTGCTGCTATGTCACTTACAATATAATTCAGCATCTGTGAATTTACTTGCATTGAGGTCTTTCGCGATTTGCTACCATTCGGATCAGTCTGACTACCAACCACTTGATTGGTCGTTGAGGTTTTCAAATCGGCCAATTGATTCTTTCGAAGAAAATCCAGTATCACAATGTGATTGAACGCCTTTGGAAAGGAAGTGGCTGACTTTGTCGCGGGCATTGCGCACATCATTCGACAAATTGGACAGGCAAACGAGGTTTCTTCTCCCACTCGATTTTCGCTCGATGCACCTTTACTAACTGGTAGCTTGTTCATGTAACTGGTTAAACAGTCACAGCAAAACGCATGTCCACATGGCAACAGACGAGGATCATCCAAAAAGTTCAGATCAATCGGACAAACGACCATGCCCTCCAGCGGCTCCAGGGAAGGTGGGCTGTACTTCCGGTTGGTTTGCACCTGAAATTACGAGGGGAATTTTCGCAATGAGATTCGTTCAATCTGTGATTTTTTGATAGAATTACAACTTTTAAGCAATAGCTCTTATATTAGAAACAAAGAATTGGGTTAATTACCTCCGTCGTGGATCCACATGGATCATGGGCGTATCTTTCAGATGCTTTTGTTTAACTTTTTAAAGCACACCACGGAACTTCTCCCTTACAGTTACAGTGAATATTAACAATAGGTCGGTGAACTGATCGTTTGACCAATAGTTATGAATTATTTTTCTAATAAAATTAGGAAATGCTGCATGAGCGAATGGAATTTAGCCAAACAAACGCCGTATGATAACTGAGGTTTCTATCGTACACTTGTCAGAAACCTCACTTTGCATCTACAAACATTTTAGCTTTCCCTGATAAATTTGTCATCCACCTAATTTTGCCACTGTACTAGCCCATCTTGCACAGAATCTGTAGTGAATGACATGAATGAATAGACCGTAGTCACGTAATCTTACACCGTTGTACATCGGCAGTGATCTGATGCGAATCTTCAGAATCTGGGTTATCTGACCGATTGCAGATGGCTTAACGTGCTCACACATAAACATCACAAACAACGAAGCGGGAAGGTTGGTGATGTTACTTCCTCACGTATTTACAGGACTGTTAAAAGACTTTCAGAACTCATAAGTGTACAACGCATAAATTAAAGCCCTTCCCCTTAATCCTAGAGCTATCACATGCTTCATGAACCACCACGATGAACTCTTCATCAAAACTTCGGACTTATTGGATTTCCTATTTGCAACTGTTCGCATATATAGACTCGCCCCGAAGCTAGCGTTGCCATCGCTTCAAAAAGATCCGAGTTTTTTACTTCCATTTACTATTACAAAAGCACATTCTCCAGACACGCGTAATGCATGGGGATGAATCACTGCATTCCTTAAAGAGAGCTGATCAATACCGATTCCCGGTTCCCAGTTCGGCAGACATGAACGTATCGATCACGAAGAGGTTGTTCTTCTCTATAGGTCGAAAACTGTGTCTCGTTTCAGTGTGACGTGGGCACGTTTCGAGTCACGGAAATAGTTTTCCTGAACATTTGTTCACGTCATTTGAAAACGGCGCAGTGTAATTTTTAAAATCAATTATTTGTCGACATTACATTTCGAGTTAGGGAAAGTTCATCATTTACTCAATGGGGTAAACCTGTTTCAACAATTTATTTGTTATAAGAACTGAGACTTAGCCGAGATTATAAGTGTTTTCTGTTGAATATGTATGCGTTGAAATCACCTATGTTGTGATAATTGTCTTGTAGGTTACAGTTAGCGCCACATATCAACGGACTTTGTTTAATATATGCAAAGATTCAAGAATGTATGGTATAATAAGCTTGCAGCTGTACAGCAGGATAGGATATTCGTATAAGGACAATAAATATATACAAAGTTGCGACACTAGGAAGTTCGACGGTTTTGTAGTTATAAAAAAATGTCATGTATTGTCTCGGTATGATGGAAAAATATTCGTTAGGATAAAGGTCGTGTGAAGTTTCTCTATTAAGTTATATAAATGGGTTGTAGGGTGGAATTACTAAGCATTATTATATCCAGTTTGTTACAGAAAACCCTTTCACTAGATGATTGTACAACATCTGAGGGTTGGGAGTTCCATAAGAAACAAACACTCACCAAAAAGAACCGACGACAGTTCCGGTGAGAATGTGGAATGTCAAGTGCCAGTGGGTGAGTACGTGTGGTAGGGCTTGACCGGAGGCCAAGTATATGCCTCAGAATACGCATCTTTGAGTTCATTAATTTATGAGTGAGGATTAGACCCATTCGAACCCGTCTGCGATCCAGTATATCCAAATTAAGATTCACTAGTCGATCCTCATATGATAGGTTGCGGAGACAGCCAACCATTTTAGTTGCTCTGTGATAAATCCTCTCGAGCAGCTTGATGTCCTCTTGTAGTCATGGTGCTTAAGCTTGCACTGAGTAATCCATCACTGGGTTAATATACGTATTTATGAGCATGGAGAATGATTAATGAGAAAAAACGACCGAAAATTTGCCGAAGCATATTTAGCATGCGGCTAGCTTGGTTGTACTCTGCATCGCATTGCATGCTATTCCTCTAATCCATACGCTGAGGTCTTTTTCTTTGGTTGTCCAAGGTTGTAGGATAATGGGAAATCTACACCTATTTGCAACATTTTGCGCTTTCTGAAGTTGAATGGAAGCTTGCTCCGTTCTGACAAGTTGTTCAATATATCCATATCGCTTTGCAAGCGCAAACAGTCCACGCTTCACGTGATTCGCATCCAAATTTTAGCATCATCCGCAAAGAGAACCATTTTGGCTGTGACAAATTTCGGAAGGTCGTTGATGTAGACCAAAAAGAGAACCGGACCAAGTACTGAACTTTGTAGGACACCGCTAGTGGCTTCGATATCTCTAGAAATCACACCATCGATACGTACAGTTGCCCTGTGATCAAGAAATCAATTAAAGATTCGATTCTCAGCCTAGTATTAGCATATTTTGTAATTCAGCATATTCTCTGGTTATCCGGTAATTGGGAAATAATTATCTGTTGACTCTCCGTTTTAAACATGCTACATTTAACTATCAGAATTCTCGGATATGTTTTCTACTCGATGTATGAAAATCAGGATATTTAAATTAATATCACATTTACAAAATTCACTTTTTAATGTGTTAATCAAAACAATTCACCAATAATTAGAATTTTTGTTCTCTCTAGTGAGCATCACCACATACCTAAATAAAACTATTATTAAGAACATACCAATTTCACTTTTAATATACCCATACAAATGTTCTGTAAGACATATTAAAGCTAGTCGTCTGGGAAGCCAACTGGATGTGGTCTTTATTTGTTGCTTGGCGAACAATTATCTACTAAGCACTTGACTGCCCTTGGTGTCTCCCATACACTGCTAACTCCAGTTATGCCGATTTTGAACTACGCGCGACACTTACAACCCAGAGGTTTCGTTTAAATTCATCATAATTTAGGGGCCGGTCATATTACTTTCAATTTAGAAGCGATAAACTTTTTAATTGGTTTATGGATCCCTTCAATCATTCTTCGTGACGTATAAAACATTCGTGTTACCGGGTCGCTTTGAGGAATCTCAAGCATTTTGTTATGTAAGATTTATAGTTAACGTTAAATCTATTTTATGCCATTACATGTGTGCAAATGCGAAATAAGGTCAGTTACGATGCAATATGGTAGCGATGTCTTGAGTGTATATTATACTCTGTGTATTACTTTTGAGTTTGTATGCGGTTGCATTTTCCTTATTTGCCACCCAGATAAAGCAATACGGAGACGAAAATTTTTGTCGTAACGTTTGATGTGTATGTGTAAAATTTCAATGGTGATGATTTATCTTCTTTTGTTACACAGAAACAAAACTAGCTTGGCTGTGGTCATTCATTATTAAATGTCTGATGCTTTCTCGTGGCAGGTTAGCGTAATCGGTATAAGTAATAAGTGAGGTGTGCAGTTGAAAGCAAACCATCAGAAGTTCAGTCGTGTTAAAATAAAGATAGCGCGTGCTGCGAAAGTTATCATCGCGAGATACATGCTTCGGCGTCAACAAAATATGGACATTTGTGATAGATGAAAATTAGATTCAAACTCACACTAGTTGATGCCACCTTAAAACTGAAAATACAATTATATCACTTCTTCAAGCTTTGAATAAGAAATTTTGTTTGCAAACTTATATCTCGCCAAACAATCACGTGACACCCTTCGATAAAAGTACACAGACTCGCTGGACTAAATGCTTTTAGACTAATAAGTCGGAGAGCAACGACGACCTTCACGAATTCTGGTGATAGAAAATGATTCAAAATCTGTTGTCACTTTATGGAAGGAAATACTATATTTGCATTCATAACGAGAGCATGGCAAATAGTTTAACTGAACTTAATAAACAGCAGATGGCCAAGCGTTTGCTACGATTGTGTAGGAGCATAATGATTTTGTACTGAACGAAGCCGCATTATTTATATGGTGACATGGGGTTCATTTAATTCCGTGGCTGATTTGGAATCAAAAGTCGAATCATGCCCATGGTATTCAGTCGAACCAACAAACGATCCAATGATTCTAATCCGTAATAATGTAGTGGACACAGCCATATAGCTAGGAGAAATTCGTTGCCATTCTATCCAATATAGTTTAAAAATGGGATTGCTTAATAATCTAATGACCAGTCCAGAATTTTCTTTGTGTAATGGCGTTTAAATATATTGATGAAAAACCATTTTCATGTAAACTACCAGCTGTGAGCACATTTCTTACTGCTAGTCTTACCAGTAAACTACTCTAAATAAAGCTTCCAACGTTTGATATGGTTCTATTGTTCTTATCAGATACTACCGGTGTCACATCGGTCACCAGACACTGTCAGCTTCTCTTCAGGTTTCTGTAAATCCATACCAAAGTTCTTCCCTGAAGGCGCAAGATTTACCACTCAACTAAAATTTCAAAAAAATCCAAACCGCTTGCCCAGCTAAACCTTTTGAACATTAAAGTGTAATCTGAATTCTGGCGACCGTATATGCAAGGCATTTTAATCCGTTGAATTAAAGTATGATACGCGTCAATATCTTCACATCATTAGCGTATAAACAAAGTTGGTACGCACGTGTTCATTTTAAGTCTTTCAATAGTTTTCAATAAGGAACTTTGTGGAACTCCGCATGTAACGCTGATTTCCCTCATAACCTCATTTGACGGTTATGGATGTAACAAGCAATTAGCTACAACAAAAATTTGTGATCAAATAACTTTGATAAAAATAAATTAATACTACGTCAGACCAAGGTCTGACGAAGCTTCTGTGTCAGAAGCGAAACGTTACCAATAAACTACTCTCACCGATTCATTACAAACTTTATTTTTTCATGATTATGATTCCCCGATCGGTCACAAACATTTTCCATTAAATTAATACTATGCTTTTTAACATTGGTAGGAGAAACACGGGTCCATCCATGAAGTTTCATCAGGTGGTTGATTAATGTTTGGTGATGGTTATATCACTTTCTGACAGAATAAGTTTAACAGCTGTGAAGAATATTTATACCTAAACGTCATTAAACTAAGCACGTCTGTGTTAACAAGTGACTTCCGATAGAACTCACAAACTGGATTTGTTTCTAGAAAACCGATTATGGTGCAGCCTGAATGGACCTTATTCGAATTATTGGGGTAAAATGGCCAGAAAAGATGAGGAATCAAGACCTGTGGCAGATTGCTGCTGAGGACCCGATCGCCCAACAGATCAGTAGAAGAAAGTGTAGATGGGTTGGGCACACCTTGCGGAAACCATATGATGACATCACGCGTCATGCTCTGGAATGAACCCAATCCGGAAGAGACGGGTCGGACGCCCAAGGCTATCTTGGAGGCGCTCGTGTGAAGAGGAAATCCGCAAGTGTGGACTTAACTGGAACCACATCAAACTAGCTGCTATGGACAGACTAAACTGGAGACAAGTTGCCGAGGCCCTTTGTTCCTCCAGGAACTCAAGGGATTAAGTCAAGTCAAGTCTGAATGGACCACCAATTCAGTCTTTCAATCAAATCATTTTCATGAGAAGTATCGCCTCTGTTACTGGAAGCATGAACTAATAAAAAGTGGCTAAGTTTCGAAAATTAACAAGCATTTTACTATTTTTGAAACAAACATGTGACAATTAAATCACATATTCAGTGGAATCGAAGTATGTAATTTGAGTGGTTCATCAAATTTACTCTTTATGGCTGTGATTCGAGAGGGTTATAAAAACGATAAACACTTTACTATCACATATAGTAACTTGTAATATTAAATTAATCGCTATTTCTGATGATAATATTTTCAAAGTCAAACCGAGTAGATAATACAAAATGTTCTATTCAACAATAGAATAACGTCATGAATCCACCAACCTTTGAGCTTCCATCGAGTTGCAAAGTAGCCGAAATTCGGCGTTTTGATTGTCGGAAACTCATAAATAGTTCTTTATATTTGTTACAATGTGTGATATCCGGAAAACGAAGTCTTATTAAACCATTTTAGTTCAATCATCATTGTTTCTTCTTTACTCCATTTAAAGCAAATTTTTCTGAACTAATGTACTGTAGCAGCCGGATTGGGCGGAAAACAAATTGCGAAATTGGACGCGTGCGTCCAACGGCCTTGAAAATCAACCAATCACAAGACTAGCTCTGGCAAGACAGCCAGACATGCATTTGTCGCCCATAGGCAGTGCGATCTATATCGATAGTTGATCACCATTCATCGATCGCAGAAACCGATGACCTTCTTACCTACAAAACCGAGCCTGTGGGTGCAGGATTTAGAAGAATATCAATTACTATTTTTTGCGAGTTTAGTTGTTGTTGGCATCCTTCGGTCCGTCGGCCATGGATGTAAAACGAAAATGTAAAACGAAAAAATTGTCGAACTTGACATTCAAGTAAACCATTTGTTCCCCAGTAATAGAGAATTCTAGATTTTTAATGCTTCATTGATCGGAAGCAAATACTTCCAAAACCAGCATGTCGATCTTTGAGCAAACAACATTTATTCAAGTATTCAATGATTTATTGTTAAAATGTTAATACTTTACAACACCACCGGATTACGGATGGAATAAAATGTGAAAAATATAATAGTATAAAAGAGAGAATGATGTTTTTTAGCTTATCGCTTTAAAAATCGCCAAGAAAGGAGAGCCCACCACAAGTTTGGTAGGCAATTCCAAAGGAATTCCATGTTACGGCAAAATGCCGGCGAGAATCAATACGGGAACTTGGGACGTAAAGGGATAAAGTATGTCCATGTGTCAATTTCTCATCACGAACATCAAGCAAGTGTCTCAGTAGACACAATTCTATAGGTCAGAATAATATCGCGTCGTATCTTTTTTCGGGTAAAGTCACGTAGACCCAGACTAACTTTGTTTCTTTATGATAGATTTTATCGAAGGGAGAAATATCTTTTTGCAGCCAAGGAGCCCAGGCCTCTACCGCATATTCCATCGTAGGGCGAAGGTAGACGTTCATTATCCTTGATAACGCTACCAGTGAGAATCTTTCAAATATTCTTCGAAAGATACCTAACAATCTGCTGGCCTGTCGATATATATTCTGTTAGTGCACCGTGTTCTTCAGGTTTTCACTAATCCATACTCCAAGGACTTTTTCCAACAAGCTCCGTACCATGTTTTCAGTTCCAAATCGATATTTCCAAGGAACATTCTTACCAAGGTGGAGCATCTTAATTTTCCGTATGTTTAATGTCATATCATGCATGGTCACTCCCTTAAGCAACAAATAGTTAAAAAGGCTTGAAAGCGGTTCACAAATCTGACGATGACAGAACCTGAGCACATCCCGTGTTATGCCATCCGCACCTGGGGATTTTCTTACATTCAGTTGGAGAAATGGACTTCGACAATCTCTGGATTTAATAAACTTTCGATTCCATAGTCACCTGAATACTCAAACGTTCCACTAAAACCTTTGGCACGAACACTTTAGAGTAATAATTCCTCAGAGCATTTGGGGTTTCCAACGTGGTCTCAGTAAGCTTTTCACCATTCTGGACGGCAAAAATGCCTGGTTTGACTTTTGCTTTCGCGTTAATGATTTTGTATAGTAACATAGGTTTGCGTTCCGTTTTTGAGAGCAGCTTAAATGGTGCGCTTCATTATCCTCTCGAGTAAGAGAAGTCCCTTTGTTGCTTAATATACGGAAATATTGACAAGAAGTAGAAGTGTTGTTCGCTTTATGCCGCATCCACGCTGCTCGCTTCAGAGCTATCCACTTTTTTGTTCTACTGCGGAGAGCAGAACAACATTCATGTTCGGATCTTTCAATAACGCTTTGCGAGTTCTAGTCAATCTTCAGTTTCAGAAAATCTACCAGTTCGTTCCATTGCGAGTCATTACTTGAGTGGTCCGTCTGCCAATGCTAAATCTGCACGAGTGATTAATTCAGGGCCAATTTATTTACAAGGCAAGACACCTCATTCAGCGCAAGCGATTGCCGAGTATTGCAAACAGTCGAACGAAAATACTAAATGGTTAGTAAAACCCAGCGGAGCCTGGAATCCGATGGCTCCGACATATTGCTCTTCCGATGTTAACACAAAATCCAAGACAAAGGGGCGGTCAGAACCTCTTCTCCGGGTGCATTCGTGAACATGGTTGTATAAAGGGACTGAATTAAGTACCTCTCTAAATCGGTTCTCCAGCGTTTGTGGAGAGTGAAGGTCCCTGAGATAAAGGCACGTTAAAATCACCCATAATAAGTATCGTTGCTTGCTGATTGCAAGTAAAGCGCTGAAGCGCTTGGATCAACCTTTTGTCGTACGATTCCGTAGATTCCAATAAATGATTAGCTAGCACGTACGAGATATAACAGCATTATAAACTCACCCCAATCATACAATGATATTCAAAGCTTAGTTTCACTTTATGCGCAATTTGCTTCAGAAATAAACTTTAATAATAATAATATTATTATTAATAATATATATAAACCTAAATCGCTGCTTTCATGAAACTTATTTGTTTATCCACGACTGGTTTCATGCTATTAGCACGTATCAGGTATGGACAGTAGGATCAGGATCCGCGTGCGATTGAAACAGTAGAAGAAGGGTAAACAATTTGCGCTTGTATGCCACTGGCGGGTAAGGTTGTTATGACCAAACTATTCAATCACATAGGCCCACACTCATGTACACTGGGTTTGAACCCATGATCATGAACAAAAAAAGCTCATTTGCATGCATTTCCATCACACACACACACACCCCACGACCGGTTTCGTGCTGTTTGCGCTCATCAGGTAAGAACAGTAGGATCAAGATCCGCATGCGCCTGAAATAGTGGAAAAATGGTAAACAAGTTTTGATTGTATGCCACTGTTAGATAAGTTGAGCTTGTCGTGGGGTGTGATGGAAATGCATGCAAATGAGCTTTTTTTGTTCATGATCATGGGTTCAAAGGCAGTCTAGATGAGTGTGTGCTCATGTGATTTAACAGGTTGTTCGTACCAGCGTTATCCAACAGTGGCATACAAGCGCAATTTGTTTACCATTCTTCCACTGTTTCAAGCGCATGCGGATTCTGATCCTACTGTCCCTATCTGATGAGTGCAAACAGCACGAAACCGGTCGTGGGGTGTGTGTGATGGAAATGCATGCAAATGAGAAATTTTTAGAATTTGGCATTTATAATTAGTAACTTATGGTGACAATAAATGGATGGAGCTATATAGAAGATCATAACTGTTCCATTTGAGTGTTTTTATTGAAAATTGTCACTAAAGTTGCTGCACTGAGTTTTATTCCAGTTGGCAATATTTAAAGCGAGACTAAAGTGTCTCAAGCTGGTGAAACTATTCTGAAACTGGTTGAATCATCGAAAGCATTACTTCGTAAAATTCCAATATGTTTTACATTTCACCAGTACTGGCCCAAACGTTCACAGTACCGCGCTCGCCTTTGTGGTCAAAAATATTGGAAGTATAATCTGTAAAAATATTTAACGTTAGATGTTTGAATGTCCATCGTGTGATAATCAGAAGCTGGTGTGAACAATCTGCATCCCTTAAACAAATAAATGGGCCGCACTGGTATTGCAACGATAAAAGAGGTCAGTAGGTTTTACTGTACAATAAACTCATGTTTCCTTGCGGTGCAACGACGTTAGCATAGATTATCAAACCGATAGCTTTTATTCTCAGTGGTTGTCTCTCTGCTGGCACCATTGCAAATGGTTGAAGAACTTTTAGGATTACGCCGATCCCAAAGAAACCTGCAGAACAATTTCTCCCAATAGCATGCTCTCCACAAGTTGTAAAAATTATGAAAAGCATAGTTTTTGATCGTCTGCAGAATGTACCAACCTTGTAAGCTGAGTATCAATTTGCTTACCGAAAGCAACGCTCTACCGTTGGTGCTGATGTATGTCTAACTCACAGATTCTGAAAGAGCTCGACAGTAAATCATTAACCGTCAAATTCTGTTTTCATGATTACACTAACGAGTAAGGCTCTGTCGATCCTGTCCTCTGTCGGACCTACTAAAAACACGATCCGTACCCGCCAATGTATATGTGGATAATTTTTCGATCGATCTCATTACGTTGAAATCAACAGGCTACGCTCAACCCTGCTCTCGACTGAGAAAGGGGTTCTTCAAGGAGCGATTATGTTTCCCTTCTTCTTTTCAGCACACCTGGCTGCGCTTCCACAGTTGTCCTAAACTTTCACATTGAAATACGCAGATGACGTAGTCATTGGATACGTAGTACCCAAAAACGACTCTGCAAATCCGCTCTTTGTTGCTTTCGATGAAATTATTACATGGTCAGAAGAGATATGCTTATCGTTTAATCCCGAAAAATTTACAGTGCTTGTGTCTACTAATCTGCGTGAAGAACTTCGTGAAGCAATTTGCACTAATCTTACTTCATCTAGAATTAAGTCCATAAACCTGACTAGAGGGATATACGTCAAGTATCTAGACATTGCTATCCGACAACTGTGCTTGAATCCATCATCTTAATACATTACCTACTAAGATTAGTAGGCTTTCTTTTTATGCTTTTGATCTTCGTTCTCTAGGCGTTAAGCCTAAACTAATCTCACATTTCATATTATTGTGTATATTACCCCATATTCTGTATGTTCAACTGCAATATTCCTTAGACGTCTTTCAAAAGACTTTGTGTTACTCAAACGTTGCATCAGGATCATTTCGCGCGCAAGCTCTATTCCTTATAAAGGATATTTTTGAAAATATCTTATCCCCAATGATAATTCCTATCCGCTGCATGAGGATCTCATTAAAAAACTATCTTGTTGACATCAAGTGTAAATTTTCTGCGAATATTTTTCTTTTATATGTAACTTGTACACTATTCCTCGTCTGTTTTAACGATTGTTTTTAACACTGATCTGAAGCTGGAATTTTGAAGTTTTTGAATAAAGCTTGGTCTTTCTTCTTCTTCTTAGAAATAGATATCAAAGCTGATGTCATTGACCCTGCTTGTTAGGAAGAACTTGCGCTTGATTGTTTATCTTGTGGGCACTGTCAAGAGACAGTTCTAAACATTGGAAGAGAAGTTATTGCTCTCGACTGCTGAACAGTCGGCCGGCAACTGCCACCGATCGACCGGGTACTGCTTATCGCTGTGAACACTGCAAGAAATACTGTTAATCCCGAATCGGTCTGCTTAGTCTTTGAAAACGCCGTGATGCATGAAATTGACACACGCTTGTGATGTACCGAAGGAGGCCTACAACAACCTAGGATTAAAGCCTGTTTTTATAACTGTCGAAAATATAACTAATACTGTCTAGAACCCATGACAGTGGGTGAACTAATATTGCTGCAATCTTGCGAATTGAACTAGAGGTATGCACCGGCTCTTCTGGTTAGATGAAAAATGCGATTTGTGAGATATTGAGCCCGTTGTTTATCAACCAACAGTATAATTCTACCAGGAGAATACCACTTCAAAATGGTGGATTTCATCACATTTCCGAATTAATTGAGAAATTTAGAATGCTCAAGTGTTCGTTTATAGTTTTCATCAGTTTTCCTAGCTACCTACATGATTGTTTAGAATTAAGACTTTCTTGCGACAGCTTGGGTTATTCAGATGTTACAATAATAAATAAAACTCCCAGTTCCATCGCAGACACAAACGCTTTATATTGTGCTAACTCTAAACTGTTGTTGATATGTCAAAGTTGTACCAAGTGCTTTGCTTCAAAATCACATTAATTGTTACCTCTGTCTATGGCGATTGCGTTGTCACACACGGAAAATATTAATTGGTCCAATAATTTAGCTTGTGGATCTGGCAGTTAAATTTCTATGATGCAATGAAGCGACTACGCCGTAGATTGATGAATTTATCAGGTGACACTCCGAAAATTTATGCAACAAAGCGCAGATATATTTTCTCTATTATCTATCCGGTCAGTGACAGCGAGATGTAAGTCGCAAATTAGTATTGAGAAAACGATGTGGATTCGCTTATTTTTCAGAATGTCCATGCAAGGTGCATACCCATGTGGTAATTCAACACCAATTTACTCATTCTAGTACATAGGATTTCTGATTTCTAAGAAATTCATTTACACGTTTGATTCTAGCTTGTAGAAATGACAACGTAAGAACATGATCATTGCTCGGTAAAACTTGCACGCCAATGTGATCATTTTCTAACTAAATATGGCCTTGTATTTTATCGCAAATTATGCAATCCGTCAATTTAAATATAAATAGGATGAAATAGAAGTAAAATTATACGGATATTATATTGTTTTAAATTAGTTTTTATCTGTTAATTGCTTTAAAATACCACAGAAGCATTTTCCTAGAATGTTGACTCATTTTACCGAAAAAATATTTTTTGTGATGACCCTAGGTTTCGACGCTATCATTCAGATGTTTGATTCAATTTTGAGATCTTTACATCTGATACTGAGCAGCACCAGAGCCATTTATCCTCTCTCACCTTTATCCTTAAATGATAGCTAAAGACATCCAAGGAGTTTGACATTGAAGCCACTGTTTAATAGGGTTCAAATAGAAACACATAGTGATTCCTGGTCAAACACTCAAGGCGCTCATGGATGACCACTGAAATGTGTT